>VDFB02145194.1:0-17637 GCA_007258455.2 Sequoia sempervirens
TTGAGCCAACTGTTTGATGGGCTGAACCAGCTGTAATGGCAATTGAGGTGGATTTGGTGGTGGCTTCATGGGTATCAACTAGGGTATTGGTGAAAATCCTAGTGGAGTGAATGGAGTTCACAAGGGTGGTAGAATGGTTGCTGTATGAATCTTGTGTCTCATTGGGGTCTTGAGTTCTACAAGGTGGTGGGTTTTAGGTTTTATCAAAGGAACTCTATGGGACCTCTCTAGTGAAAAAACCCAATGTTATCCGACCCTCATTCTAGCACCAGGTCTCACATTCCGTGCGCCAAGAAATTGACCCACAACATGCAAGTAAGATAAAAGTAAAAATATCTCACCTCTCCTGAAAGAGACAATCAGTAATCAAACTAATCACCTCCCAAGATCTTTGATGTTGGTTCACAACATTGTTGTTTCACAAAGTGGTCAATATGGCTGTAATGTTCAAGGGGCCTGCTGGTTTTGAGCTTCTAGATTATTACAAGATCAAACATCTATATAAACCTACTTTAACCGGTGGTTTTAAAGAAACATAAAAAAAGATAGATTAAAGCTTTTAAATTGAAAAGAATGTTGATTCATTCAACTAATCAAATATGTTGCCTTCCAAGGAATTCCTAAACTAGAACTGTAGAATAAAATTAACTTGCAATTGATACAAAGTTTCATTCATTCACAGTGCAAACTTTAATAGTAGATTGCAAATCATCATTCCAACAAAACATAAGATAAAATTTCATTCCTTGAAATCTTTTCAAATCAAATGATTAACCCAAAATGAATACCATTCTAGAGCATAATGTAAAGAAGGTTTAAATCTAGCTACTCCTACTGTTAATGAAACATATAAGCAACATTTACAAATCTAGCAAGATCACCAGTGTAGAGAAATCCATGTCTTTAAACTATCTCCATCTATGCTAAGAAAACCAAGAAGATACATCACCATCCTTTTCCTGCTGAACTGTAAAAATGTCTAACTTACTTCAAAAAATGGAAAACCCTAACTTGGTTCTTCGATATCCCATCCTCTACCTTATGAATCTTCGAGCTTGCTAACAAATCTGGTGGCTTTCTTTCTAACCTTTCTAACTCTTCTAACCTGTCTCTAAAACTTATTCTCTAACTCCTCTAACAACCTCTCAAACTTTCTAACCCATCTAACCTTTACAAAACATCTCCAGTTCTCACAAAAAAGAGGCAAAAATGCCATATTTAACAAAATGCGTCGGTGCAGTTTAGGGTTTGCAAAATAAGTCGATTCCAGAACACGTTGACCCTAGAATAATTTGGAACAAAGTCAAACATGCATTAAATGCAAGGGCACCGACCAGACGACCCAGGATCTACCACATAACTTAGACCAAAATGTACGAAGAAGAGGCAAAGTGAAATGATGAGGAAGCACGACCTTCGATGCAACTTTGCATTAACTGCTTCCCCCACGTCACCCATTCCTTGCTCTATTCGAGTCCTCGTCATCAAGAACGTCCTCTACAAGCTGTCCGCAAGTGGCATAGGCGAAACCCTAGTTTTCCATTCAATAACATTAATATCATTCTTTAGATCTATCCCATTGTATTGTTCCAATCTCTCTCATTGCAGGGTGTTTGTATTCATATATGAAACCTCGAACTAGACTGACATCATCCTGCCCTCAAGAATCCTACTCTTTTCATCCAGCTTCATTCCTTCTTTTCTACCTCAGAGATGGAGGATCCCTCTATGTCTCTCTTAGCCCTTCCAACCACTGCCTTGCCAGACTCAACCTGCATTCATCAAACACCAATGTGAGAATCCAAATGTTGACAACATTTTCATGCAAGTGTTAGCTCAGAATCATGATAAAAACCATTAAATTAGCCATTAAGCATGAAAACTAGATCATCAAAATGAACACAAGCAACATACAACAGTGAAATTTACCAAATTAAAGCAAGGAAAAAAAAGAATTTATCACTAGAATCATCCATTTCACCAATTTTCCTCGTTCCAGAGTGCCTCCCAGAAAATCTAGAAAAATCCGGCCAGAGCGGATTTCCACAAAAATGACAACACAACATGAATTCTGGGAAAACGAAGGGGAGAAGGAGAAATCGGGAAAATTCGATCGGACTAGAATTTCACGAAAAGTGCAAAACTTCGGACACCAGCACATTTCTGGGAAACTTAAGGGATTCGGGAAGATCCGACCGGGCAGGAAAATCCTGAACCTGATCGAAAACCTGAACACCATCCATGACTTCGCTCAAATTGACCGAAGGTCACAAATTTGAGGACCCTCGGCACAAAAATCAGTTAACGTGAGCCTCCTACAGATCTTCTTTGAATCCTAGGCTTAATTGAAAGTAGATCAAGATGAAATGGTGATGCCCTAGGCATGAAACCCTAGATTTTAACCATGAACACACATGGAAAGCCATGAAATGCCCAAGCACACAGGAATTCAAACCCTAAGCAAGACCATAACATTTTAAAGCACAACAAGATGAACATCTCAACTTAGGAGAATGCAAATGATAAAGCAAAATGGCAAAAAGTTCCAAAAAATCGACCAGACTTGGAAATCCGACGGCCAAACGGAAATCCAGAAAAATCTGACCCAGGCAGAATTCCGCGAAGGCTAGAAATCTCCAAACTCAGCGCAAAATAGGTCGAGCCGGACTTCGGGTGCAATCTGGGAAAATCCAACCGGGGCAGACAATCTCGAACTGGCTCAAAAAACCGAACAGTCAACGAAAAACCAAAGTTTGAAAGAAAACTGGGAAAATCCAAACAGACTGGAAAGTCCTGAACTAGGGTAAAAACCTGAACTACACCCAAAACATAAGATTTTCAATATTTAACTTGGGAAAAACACTTGGGCAAGCAAGATAAACATACAAAGCACATGCCAAGGTAAAGAAAAACCTCAAAATCGAAGGGGTAAAAACACAAAGAGCGAAAGCAAAAGAGGGTCCCATTTTAATCAGATTTAAAATGCTATCCCACAAATTTTAGCACTAGTATCATCTCCAAACATAACTAAGCCGCCATCATAATTTTCAAGTTTAACAAATTAACTCTTATCACCAGTCATGTGATGTGAGTTCAACCAATGCCAACAACCCAATAGTTCTTTTATTGTTTAGAATGTAGGATGGAGATTACAACACCTTCATTTTTCTCCTTCTCCAGAGGGCATTCCTTCACCTATTTTTCAGAATTAGTAGAATTAGTTTCATCTTTTATAGCCAACAATAAGCATTCATTGTCATTTAGATCTCCATAATCAGATTCTTCATCAAATATACTAGCATCCTCATTCACATAATATGCTCTATTGATCTTCTTACCTTTCCTTTCTTTCTCATATCTTTATTTATTCCTCTTAGCTCTTTCTAGAAACCTTGTAGCATAATGACCTATTCCTCCACAACTAAAAAATTAAAGGGTAACTTACCTTCATACTTGTCAGAGCCTTTCTTCATCTTTCTCACAAAGTTAGCATCTTCTTCATCAAAATTTTCTTCATCCAGATCTTCAGCTTTTGTAGCCTTAAAAGCAATCTCTAATTTTGATCTATTTCTGAAATTCAGGTTTCTCATCTCATAAGATGTTAGAGTTCCCAACAATTGATCTTTAGTGTAATTCTTGTAATCTATATGTTATTCAATAGCACATACCTTTTCACTATGAGCATTAGGGAGAGTTCTAAGAATATTCTTTACAATTTTAGATTCATCTATTGTAGCACCATGTCCTCGCATTCCAACTACTACCTCATCCAATCTCTGTACATAAGCTTTAACATTATCATTTTCAAACATATGTAGGAGCTCAAACTGTGTCTCCAAATTCTACAATTTTTCCTATTTGACCCTTTCATCAACTTCATGTGCCTTTTCCAGAGCATCCTAGACTTCCTTAGTAGTCTTCAGATTTTGAACTTTAATCAACTCAGAATGTACAAGACTAAATGTACTTCACCTTATTGTTCACTTCATGTGCCTAGATCTCATTAGATGTACTCATACCATTACCAGGAGAAGTGTAAGGATTCTTTTAAGCTTTCTCCACATCATATCCACAATACTATATGATGCAACCATGAACAGAGGGTCCTCAAAGAGAATAGTCTAGACCATGCAACAAGAGTCACACAATGAAAGCAACACAAAAAATGGAGGAAAATACAAATTCGAACATTCTTATTATTAGAAACTTCAATTACAAACAACCAACAACATTTGGGTTTACAGATTCGGCTCACAAGTCTGATTACAACATGCTCAAAATACCATCTTCCTACATGCTCCTCAATGCAAGCAAAAATCCTACAAATCAAATCTTATCTTTCTCCAATTTACCTTCCTAATGATCTATTACAATGTTTTATCACATTCACAAATCTAGAATCATCCGCGTCGACCCAAGATTATTGCAATTTTTTATTAAAGAAAAAGTAACGTGTGCATGCATATGTCAGCCTCAAATTTGAATTACTCCTTGGTGAATGCATAAGATGAAGTGTGGACCTAAATTAAGGTCAGGGACACTCCATAGAACAATTCAAATCACACCATCAAGATCTACAAGATACAAGAATGATCCACAAGTGATCAAACTAGCCGTCAGATAAGAAAATTATTCTAGTGTCGGTTCAAGAAACTGCCACATAATCTAGAAGTGATAACTTGTCAAATAAGGAACCAATCACACTCAAATCTTGGAATAAGGAAAATGAACATGTCCATGATATAAACATAGATCTACCAGGTCAGGTGAGTTAACATGAAGAATTACCGAATCTTCCAACTTGCACAGAACAAGAACTAAAACAAAGAAAAACTAGAATGAAAATATTTTTGGTTGATGCAAGATTTCCACGACCCAAGGATTCTCCTGCATTAGACACCCCTGGTGAGAAAATATGTTCCATGAGAGGAACTCATGAAAATCTGATAGGGTTCGGGACATAGATCCCATGCTCATTCTTGATCCAAATGTCTTCTCTGTCTATACTTCTCTTCCTCCTAACCTCTTTTCTTTCCTCTGCTAGATCCTTCAACTTCTACTTCTCTTCACCTTCTTTTCATTGCCTCATATCTACACATGGTAGTAAGGGATGCTTATCACCACTCACTTTCTTCCTCCCATCTGATCTACCTCTTCTGCAGGACTCCATTTTATCTACAATTTTATCTGCAACCACAATCTTCTACTGCCTAATTCTACCCTTACACCCTTTTGGTACCATCTCACTCTCAAATTTAGCCACAAGGTTCCTCTTCAAATCCATTCCATCCTCCAATACAGCCTTTGCATCTTGTTTCTCAGCACTGCAACTCTTCACAAGACTCAAGTTCCTCACTTCCTCCTTATTCTTCAAGGAGGCCAAAATAAACTTCTATCCATCCTTCTCTACAGTGATCTAATTCCTTCTACAATCATATATAGCTCCTTTATCAAACTTCCAGGGTCTACCCAACAAGCACTCATAGATAAAACATCACAAAAAACTTCATCTCTGAAGGGTCCAATATTAAAGTTCACCCAACACTGCTCTTTGACCTCCTTTACATGATCATCTTGTAACCAACTTATCCTATAAGGACAAGGATGCAAAAACCTCTTCAAACCAAGTTTCCCCACCATCTCCTCAGATACCAAGTAATCAGTACTTCCACTATCCACAATAACCTTATAGAACTTACCTCCTGATTTGCACATGGTCTGGAAAAGATTATTCCTTTGTGAAGTCTCAACCTCTTCCCTACTCTACCTCATCAAGACTTTCCTAAGCATAAGAGATTCTCCCTACTCTGGTTCTATCCCATCTACTACTTTAGTTGCCTGCTCTTCATGTGCCATACAATTCTTTTTACTAGTTCCTTTACTTGATCCCTCAGGACACTCAAAAGATTGATGTCCAAATTCTCCACACTTGAAACATTTACCCAAGAATTCCTTGCTGCCATTTCCTCTCCTTTGTACCCTTTGATCTGGTTCTTTACTCCACTTAAAATTTGATTCTTCTTCACTTGTCTGCTTCTCCTTGCTGCTGCTCATCTAAATTTTCTTTCCCCCTAGGGTTATTCTACTATCTTTTCTTCACTTTATCTTCTGCCTTAAGAGCATATTGGTAGGCATCCTCAATGGTGGAAATCCTCAACATGCTCATCTCATCCTGAATGTTAAATCTAAGGCCATTTATGTACCTTTCCACTTTCTCCCTAGTCATCTCTCCGTGCCCAGATCTGATTGTCATCTTATAAAATTCCTTGGTGTACTCTTTCACACTCACATCCTCCTGCTTCAGGTTTTGTAACTTCTTAAATGATTCAAACTCATATTCTCCTGGAATGAACTTAGGCTTTAGCTTCGCAACCATCTGTCTCCACCGAGTGATTCTTGTTTCACCATTTTCCACTTTGTCCTTCTGCAACTCTTTCCACCATAAAGCCGCATGTCCTTTCAATTTAGTTTGTTCCAACCTAACCCTTAGTGGGTCTCTAATTTCCTCAAGCTCAAAATAGTCTTCCAACTTTCCTATCTAGTCTATCAAGTCTTCCAGATTCAATGTAGCAGAGAAGTTAGAAACTTCCACCCTATGACTTCTACTTACTTGTGCCACTGCTCTCAATAATATTTCTTCTCTCTCATTTGTCGGTCCTTCAACTTCTTCAGTCTCAAGTTCTTCTACAGCCTCTTCATATTCATCCTTCGGTTTAGGATTCCTTCTCAATCCAACCAAGGCATTATGGATCTCATTCCTCATCTCATTTCTAAATTCCTCCATCATCTTCTCTATTCTTCTAGGGTTCATCCTTCTCGATGGAATCTCTTCCTTTTCTTAGTGAAACTACCTCAACTCAGAAATCTAACCACAAGGTTTCAATTACCTCTCTCTCAACGATCTATTGAACACAATTATAGCCTACCTCAAATCAATGATCTGTTCACCCAAGGAATGCCACAAGGATTGCAACCCACTCAAGGTTCGCAACCAGCTCTCATCTCAAGATTCACAGGTTCGCAACTGACTCTGATAGCATATGATGTAGCCACGGTCAGAGGGTCCTCAAAGAGAACAATCTGTACCATGCAACAAGAGTCACACAATGGAAGCAACATAGAAAATGGAGGAAAATACAAATTCAAACATTCTTATTATCAAAAACTTCAATTACAAATAGCTAGCAACATCCGGGTTTACAGATTCAGCTCATAGGCCTGATTACAACATGCTCAAAATACCATCTTCGTACATGCTCCTCAATGCAAGAAAAAATCCTATAGATCAAATCTTATATTTCTCCAATATACCTTCCTAATGATCTATTACAATGTGTAGACATGTAAAATGTATCGATTGACATAGTGCATCTGATCCTGACCACTAACATCATTTCATCCTGAATCATCCTTCGTTCTAACCATTTAATCAAATACCCTTATCTGATTAAATTCGTCAATATTCCTCTCTTAATTAAATAAATGAATTATCTAATTAAGTCACCTCTTCTCGATAATTAAATTAATCATTTTGATCTAATTATCCTATTTAATTAGATAATTTATTTTAATCTAACATCATCTCTTTTAATTAAATAAATCAAAATCTTTATTTAATTAATCTCTTATCACATTCCTCTCATGTTTGATTTAAATAAATCCACAAATTTAAGTCAAATAGGTCGCATCATTTAACCCCCTTCATTAAATTAACTTTGATTAATTTAATCTCCCTCTCATGTCCCATCCTCCAGCTTTTACCACTTGCACATGAAAATAGATTTAATTGATTTATTAAATCTCTATTTTCCTCAACAAGGCATCTTTTGGGAATATTCTCCAAGTTTGAATTCAAAATCCAAGTTGACATGTACATCCAACAAGGAATTTACTCTCTCTTACATGTCCTTTTCCTTGAGCAAGTGGCATTCAATGCATTCTTTCTTCCCTCTTGCATGTCATATTTCAACAAATTCAAAATTCAAAATAGGCATTTATTGGCACAATCATCAAAACTTGCACATCCTCCATCCCACTACTATGGACAAGGCAACTTGCCACATTGGATGAATGTTAGTCCCACATTTGCTCTATTTTGGACATTCATCCATCTTGGAATTCTATAAATAAGAGGGCTAATCTCCTCATTTCATCATCCACAATTTGAGTTAAACTTACTATGCTCAAATATTTAGCAAATTTCATCCACTATCATTGAATCTTAGCTAGGTTATGCGGTTTTTCCATTGGAGCCTCACCATCCCTTCATCAAAGTGGATCATGCATCAACATTCATCAAGCTTGCATCATAGGAATTGAGAAAGGGCCAATTTTCACATCAAATTGGCACCAATTCCCCCATGGGATCATGAGTTTGCTAGTTTAATTAGGATTCAATCTCTATTTTATTGTTTTCTTATTGTGTTCTTCATCTCTTTTCCTAATTTAAGCTTTGTAAATGGATTTCATGGGGAATCCTTGTTCTTGCTTGCATTCTATGTTCTAATGTGTTTCTTCTTATTGTTTTGCAGGTATTTGGATTGGGGTTCGCACATTTGGTGCTAGGAGGGAAATCTCACCTTTCAATCACATTTTTTTATCAAATTCACATGTTTTTCTTTGTTTACAGGTTCAACGTCACTGTTCAGCACCACTGGTTCTCCAGCGTCACTATACAGAACTCATGGAAATTGAAACTGCAACGCTGAAGTTTTCCCACCCAAAATTTTGAATTTCAAATTGTGTCGCTTGACCAATATGACCCGCAGGAATTTTCAAAAAAATCAAATAGCACCGCTGATGAAAAGGGTGACACATTTGAACTCACTAGTTCGGGTACAGAGCACCGCTGTCTAGTAAGCGGCACTATACAATACCGCTGAAGAAATCAAACTACGACGCAGTCAAGGGTTGTGCCGCTGGCAGGGAGTAAAAAATTGGAATTTCATTTTAGCAAGTGCCTTTTGTCAAATGATAAGTTTATCTTCTGTTTTCTACTTTTGAACCTCTGTGTTTTGCAGAATTTGACTGATTTTCTTTCTTGTAGGTTGGATCAATTAAAAACAAAAGAAAGAGAAGCATGATGATGGTATTTCACAAAATTAAAGTGTTTTTGAACACTTTAGTGTTTATTTAACACTCTTAAGAAACTATTCTCTTCTTGCTTAGGATACTAATTTTGTTTGGGCTTTTAAAAATAACCTTTTCAATATTTTGCAAAGGCTTAAAATGAACATTAGGAATACAACTTACTAGAGTTTGTTTTTTGGGTTAACAATTGAAAAAAACAACTCTCATTTGTCCTTTGGTGCTTTAAAAAGAACTTTACAATTGTTTTAGGCTCTAAAATGAACAAGTGCAACTTTTTCTTCATGAAGGCTTACTTAAACTAACTTCATTTAAAAAGGATGTATGTGCTTCTCTCGCGCTTTATAGCGATCTTGAGAATCAAAAGGCCTTTTTTGTGATTTTAGGCTGAGATAAAGCAATCACCTCCACACTTCATTTTGGGTTTAAAATTGAACAAAACATTGTGCGAGTGTGAGTAGAGCATTATTGCGTACATTCTCTTTCTTTATGTTACAAACAAAGATTGATCGAGTTACGGATATTGTCTTTACTTGCTTTTTTTTTTTATCTTAGAGGGCCCCGCCGTGGGGAAAAGTACTCACCTGTTGAATGACTCAACCGGTAACACTTAAAGCCAAGAGTATTTCCAACCAGGATATAAATGTGGGTATTGGAATAAACTCCAATATCATGTGGTTGGCTCTGATGAGAAGGATTCAAAAGGGGACTCTCACCGTATGGGTCAATCTCCATGAACGAAAAGTCCTAATTAAAACCCATGTTTTAGAATTGCCAAAATCCTTTTATCTATTTGTTGGTGCAAGAACAAATTGTTCAAGCTGCCCCACACTTTTATGGTCTTTAGTAGAAATGGAAAGCATGCTGGGAGTTTCATAGGCGCTGATGCTTGGCTACCACATATAAGTGGGAGTGTCATGGAGGGGAGCTTAGTGGGGTCAAGCATCTAACCATTCGCTAAAGATAAGCATAGATGGATTCTGTCCAAGTGGGGACTCAAGAAATATTGTCTTCCATATCCATAGGGTTGTACTTATTCTTGGTTACAAAATGCTTTGCTTGTTCGAAAACATCTTGGAAACAAACACTTAAACATTATCATCAAAATTTCAAACCCTTTAGGAGACAAATACAATTGACCCAATCCATGTGTTATTGCTTTCCCTTGGGATTCCATCCTTAGAGGTTTCTAAACACTTGGATTACATCTCAATTTGTATACTAAAGTTAAACAATAGGTAACCTTTGCCTTGAATTCATCAAATTTCCACATAACATACTTTTTGGGATTCAAAGAAATTAAGACATTGGACATCTAGTTTGGAAACCTAATCAAATAAGTGTTTGTGGTAAAATAAAGCCACTAAGCAAAGATAAAGAAAATTAACTCTCACATGTGTTGAAACCTCATGATTTTCAAGAAGTCAAATCGCAAAATGAAAGTCCTTGATTCAAAATCCAGAAATGTATGCTCAAATTGAACCACTTCTTGGCTATAAAGGTCTATAGAAGCATTGCATGTTCTTCAATACCAAGGTTTAGGTAAACAAAGTGTCTTTTTTAGGTTCATCTTAGGATCAAAAGAAATCAAAATATTTTTTCATCCATCCTTCAAACATCAAACCAAAAAAATCATCTCACCATCATCTTTTGGGAAATCTTGAAATTATCCTTCATGCTAGACTTTTTGGCAAAAAATCAAAATCATCAAATCCTTGAGACAAAATCCTTGAAATATTTATCAAAATCATCTTTGGCTAGGTATGTGTAGATGCATCCTTTTTCATATGCTTAGTCAAAGTTATCAAACCATCTTGTTTAGCTAGGTATATGTAGATGCATCCTTCTTCATATGCTTGGTTAAATTATAATCTTGTTTGAATAGGTGTGGGTAGATGCATCCTTCTCCCTACACACATTCAAACTATCATCCTTTGAGAAAATCCACCCCTTAGATAATCATCCAACATCTTAGGGTCTATTTGTTCAATCAAAGCAAACCAAAATCAATAAAATCAAGGTAAATCCAAAGAATAAAAATAAAAATCCAAAACATATCCAAAAGTCCTAAAAATTCTAGCATCCCCCTCAAGATTTATCAAAAGATCAAAACATCCACATCATCCATCTCTTGCATCATCGTCATCTCACCTTTTGATCCTCAAGATATCCTAAAATTATCTTTTGTGCATAAAGTAAAGATCAATCTTAAGAATTAAGAGATTTATCTCCCATATTCTTGAAAATTGATCCTTGTTTTATGGTTCAAACTAGATCTCAATACAAGAAGAAAATGGAAGCTAACAAAGAAACACCCGCTTCAAGTGACCTAAGCCAAATGAACATCGAAATGAATCATGTCGAATCAAGCAATCCTTTGACTATCTCATCATCACAAAACCCACAAGAGGAAATCCAAGGAGAATATCTTACTTTTGGGATGTCACATGAAGAAATAACCAAAATGCTCCAAAATCCAGAAAAACATAAGATCATCAACATCATGATGAGGCTTAACCCTTCACTATACATTCTTGAACTAGCAAAACAAGGGGCCAAATTACCTTATGATTTCGACGTGAGCTCTATTGTGGAACCATCTTTGGAGGTTATGCCTCTAATTTCATCCACACTCCCCATCTCATCTACACCCCCATCCCAAAGCATCACTCAAAACATTCCACAAATCACGACATCTTTTGCTCCAACCCAACCCAATGTTAATAAGGGAAATGCATTTCTCAATGCTATCCAAACCAACCCCCTTGTCAACAATCAAGACTTGGAGAAAAATACCATTTTGGAACAAAACATACCCCAAAATCCATTACATAAGTATGTCCCTCTCACTTTCCATAATCCTAATGATCCATCATCATCATCCTTCCACGCAACATCTCAAACTTATCTTCTCACAAATTCGCAAGAAGAATGTGACATGTTCAGACCTGGCAGAATTTTTGACACCACATCATTTTCTCAAGAACTCACACCCCTCACATTTTCACCTCTTCCACTATTACCACCATTATCCACACCTCTACTTGGCTTGGGGCTTCCACCTTTACCAAATATCAATCAAACCAACATTCTAAACACCAATCAAAGCATCACACCAAACTCTCAAAACTTGTCATGGATATCGCAACAATAGATGACAACTAAACAAGCAATCACGACATCATCAACCACCTACCTAACATCTCAAAACATGGTCTCTCAAGGGCCAATCACATTAACAACACCTTTCAACACTCAAACCACCAACATGACATCACCATTCACCACCACTACAAACACCATTCCAAATCCACCACCACCCCCACCACCACCAAACTTCAATTTATCAAACCAATGCAACATGGCATTGCAAGCCACTCACCAAGCTGCTTATCAAAAGGCATTCCTACAAATGCAAAATAAAAAAGCTGCAGAAATAATTGCTGAACAAGCTGCACAAGCAGCACAAAATGCTCAAACTTCCCAAATTGCACAACAAGCGCAACAGGCCACACAAGCCCAAGCCCTATTACAACAGTAACAAACTGCTCAAGCTACACAAGCTGCTCAAGCATCCCAAATCACATTACAAGAACAAAAGGCTGCTCAAGCCCAAATTCTATTGCAACAACAAGCAGAACAAGCACAAGCCCAAGCACAAGCAATGCAAGCACAAGCTCAAGCTCAGGTGCACGCCCAATATC
This sequence comes from Sequoia sempervirens, assembly GCA_007258455.2. NCBI lineage: Eukaryota > Viridiplantae > Streptophyta > Pinopsida > Cupressales > Cupressaceae > Sequoia > Sequoia sempervirens. The sequence goes on from VDFB02145194.1 coordinate 12,792, forward strand.
AAGCACAACAAGCACAAGCACAAAATTTTGCACAAAAACAAGTAGTGCAACTACAAGCATATCAACAAGCAATAAAACAATATCAAGAGTACCAAGAAGTAGCCCAATTGGCAGCCCAACAACAAGCACAACAAGAAGCTCAACAACAGGAAATCTTAGCGCAACAGAAACAACAACAAGCGTTGTTTATACAATAGCAAGTGAAAGCATATCTAGCTTGACAAAATGTGCAAATACCATCAAATAACACACCAACCAACCCACAATTGAAACACCCCATAACACCTTCATCCCACCCCCTGATCCACCAAATGACGTAATGACACAAATCAGGTTGCTCTTGTAACAAGTGCTTGATCTTCAATCAGGGCGAACCACAAAAACACCAAGCAACTTGTGTCCCTATACATTTTATAGTATCCTTGTGATGAAACCATTCCCCAAGGGATTTGAGATCCCCAAGTTTGAAAAATATCATGGGACGAGAAACCCTGAAGATCACATCAGGGAATTCCAAGTTCATTGCATGGAAGTCGATACGACGATAATTTTATCTAATGTACATTTCCTAGGAGTTTGATCGGCCACACCATGAATGGTTCTCTTTCCTACCCACAAAGTAATTGCAACATCCTTATAGATGCATTCATTAAAAATTATGCATGCAACATTGCCATGGATGTTAGCTAGTCTAGAAGAGCTCTCACCAAACAAAGAAAGAATGAATCATTCACTTCACATTCCTACAACAATGGAAATCCAAATAACCAAAGTAAATGGACCATGCCCGAGGAACAACAAGTCTCCATCTATCATATCCAACCTTGATGTTCTCTTGGCATTTCCATCTCAAGGTACAAGGGATGACCGACATATGACCGCTGATCTCCAAGGTGCTCAAAGATCGTCGAGCCCTTATGACACAACCCGCTAGGATCAACTTCATACCTTGAACAAAAATAACCGCCCACCGCTAATTCACATAATGATAAACCTTGCAACGGAAAGTGAAAGGGTCAAAGTTATTAATGATGGCTTTGTTGTTGCCAAAGTAGTCAGCTATTAGTGCCTCATGCCAAAATACACCGCACTGGCCAAATCCAAATCCAACACCAAAACAATCATCGACAAACACAACAACCAAACAAAAAACGTGAACACCCCAATGATCAAAGGGGACCACCCCAAGGGAAAAATAATTATACCAAGCGAAAGTACACCACTCTTGGGGAACCACTAGAAGTCATCATGAAGAAGTTGATAAATGAAAAACTCATCAAAGCACCCACCTATGAGAATTACCAAGAATTGGATGTGAAACCTCCTTGGTATAATGAGAATCAACTTTTTGACTTCCATAAAAATAAAGGGCATACCATGAACATTTGTATGAGGCTAACAAACATAATTCAAGATCTCATCGATCAAAGAATTATAAACATGGAAAAACCAACAGGAAACCAAGACCTTAAGATATACATGAATCCGATGCCTAATCATGGCAATAAAGGGAATAATAATAGCACTGATAAGGGGAAAGGCACCCACACAAATGTGAATTATGTGTATGAAATTGTCATCGCTTCCCTAGATGAATACTGCACAGTCATCACCAACAAAGGCGCCCATGCTGATTGTGGAGTCACCACAAGAGGTGACAAAGTTACCATCATAGAATCATCCTAGCCAAACAGAGTCCCTACATCTAGATCTGTCCCTAATGTATATAATGTCCTTGATTAGCTCAAAAGAATGCCAACGCAAATCTCCATCATGGAGTTACTAAAAATCTCATCGGCCCATAGGAAACTCCTTGAGGAAGTGCTGGCTTCATCCACTGTCCTCGTAGATCTTGATGCAGAACAATTCCAAGCTATGGTTGGAAATATCATTACGCCAAATCTCCTCACATTCTCTAACCAAAATTTCCCTGCTCAACCATCTCATAGCCGTGCACTCCACTTAGAATTCATAGTACATGAAAGAAAAGTCAAAAGGGTCTTGGTGGATGGAGGTGCGGGCTTGAATATTTGTTCTCTCAAGCTCATCAAACAATTAAAAATCTCAGAAGATTCTATCGACAAAGGAAAGGGTATCACAATAAGGGCATATGATGATTAGGAAAGAGTGTCCCAAGGCACAATCAAAATCCCTATTCAATTAGGGCCATCTATCATGGAAACGACTTGTCAGGTCTTGGACCTCGACTTGCCGTATAACATCCTCCTAGGACGCCCATGGATTCATGCAATGAAAGCAGTAGCATCAACTTTCCATCAATGTGTTAAATTTACACATGAAGGACAAGAAGTTACCATCCATGGAGATCTTGAACCCTTCTCCTATTGCAAAAGCCTTGAAGCAAAGTACTAGAAACTCCCCCAAGTACCAAAAAATGATGAGGGTCCATCTACACCATACATTGATCCTGCCACTCTTGCATCCACTTATGTGACAGAGACACCCACCACTCCCACCATTCCCACCATTTTTGACATTAAGGTCATCATCCAAGATAATAGTTGTGGAAAATACAAGCTCCCTAAAAATGATTTTGCGGTAGGAGAGTTACCACAATCTCCTAGATCACAAGGACATTAGCAAATAAATGAAGCCTCCACATCCCAAACATCTCCTGAAGACTATCCCAACTTTACAAGTTGGGGAGATCTTGACCAAGAAGTTATTGAGGCAGATCCATCTCATATGCTATATCAAGATGAAAGAAAGACTAGTAGTTGATTTAGCAATGGATGACATAAGCAAGGGTTTGCAAATGATGCTCGCAATGGGCTATGATAGAAACCAAAGATTTGGGGAAAATGACAATGGACTTATAATACCTATCATTCTGGAGAAGCGAGTCATAACAAATCTTGGCCTTGGATGTACACCTTTGAGTATAACCATAGATGGCCAAAGTCCTCCAGTTAGAAGGGTTAATAATCCTCCTTAGCCAACCACAGTAGAACTACGCTTACTAGTATCTATAGGTCACGTCATAGATAACTTAACATTTCACATAATCGACGTTTGTAGTAGTAGTGATGACGAGGATCCCATGACCAACTTACCTAGGCTATTTGAGGATACCACTCTTTGCATGATTAGCACCCTATCCTTTGAATCAGACCACCAAAATCATGAAATCCGCCTAGTATATCCCCAACTCATCGACTATGACCAATGAGGAGCACCAATTCTCGATACATTCAAAAATGATGAGGCACTCTCAAAATTCATGGGACTGCAGGATAAAATTTCGTGTTGGGATCACAAAGAAGGGTTCATAATTGAGCTAGATATACATGCCTATTATGGGCAAATGATTGAATCCCTCAGTCGCAAAAGTGAAAAATTAAGAATAATAACTAAGTCCTTGAGTGAAAACCACACTATGGCACTCTCCGACCAAAAAAAAGTAAAAAGAAAGGATGCATCCAACAGTGAAAGCCTCTATGAGGTGCCCGAGGATGGGGGATTCAATCTTCCTTTTAGAGCTCTTCATCAAGAAAAATCAGCAGTCATGGTAGAAAGGTGTAATCCGGTCAATCTAGGAACAAAGGAAACCCCACACATCACATTCTATGCAGAGTCATTACTATCAGAGGAACAAGAGCTCCTAGTAGCCTTCCTAAGAGAGACACATAAACTTCACATGGAGCTATGCTGACATGCCAAGACTTGATCTAGAAATCGTGGTTCACCACTTAGTAGTATATCCAAAAGCAAAGCTTGTTAAACAAAAGCTTCAAAAATTGCACCCTCAGATCGCCTTATTAAAAAAAATGGAGCTAAAAAAGCTATTAGATGTAGGATTCATCCAACCGATAGATTATCCAGAATGGGTGTCAAACTTGGTACTTGTCTCAAAACCTGATTGGGGCATCAGAATCTGCACAGACTTTAGAGACTTGAATAACGCATGTCCGAAAGATGACTTCCCACTTCCAAACATCAACATGATAGTAGACATGACATCTAGACATGAAATGCTGTCACTAATGGACGGATTCTCAGGGTACAATCAGATCATGATAGCTAAAGAGGACCAAAATGAGATGGCTTTCACTTGTCTATGGGGGACTTACTACTGGAATATGATGCCATTCGGCTTAAAGAATGCAGGAGCAACATACCAAAGGGCCATGACATTGATATTCCATGACATGATCCATAAGACGGTCAAAGATTATGTTGATGAAATTCTAGCCAAATCTAGAAAGAGAAAAGATCACATAACAACCTTAAGTGCCATTTTTGATAGGCTGGAAGAGTACAAGGTTAGATTAAACACAAAGAAGTGCATCTTTGGCATACAATCAAGAAAATTGCTAGGATATATAGTGTCAATGAGAGGTATTGAGGTGGATCTAGCAAAGGTAAAAGCAATCCTTGAGATGGAGGCACCAAAAACATTAAAGCAATTGAGAGGTCTCCAAGGTAGGCTTCAATCCATTTGTAGGTTCATAGCATAGTTAGCAGAAAAAAAAAACCCATACTCTCACCTACTCCACAAGGGAGTAGCATACAAATGGGATACCAAGTGTGAAGAGGCATTAAAAAAAATTAAAGAATATTTACTTACACCACCAGTCTTAATGCCACCAATCCCAAGAAAACCATTAATTCTCTACATATTAGCAACAACAACAACCCTTGGAGCTCTCCTAGATTAGCATGATGAAAATGGAACAGAAAGGGCTATCTATTACATCAGAAAAAAATGGTTGGGCATGAGCTAAACTACTCATTCATAGAGAAAGCATGCCTAGCAGTAGTGTTTGCATCACAAAATTTCAGACATTACATGTTAGCACACAAAATAAAACTCATCGCCAAAATC
>VDFB02145197.1:0-24338 GCA_007258455.2 Sequoia sempervirens
GAATGAGTAGACCAGGTTTTTAGCACGTTCTTCACTCTGAGACCTTTCCGATGGTGCAAACAATTCAAAAAACAGAGTGTCAGATCAAAAGTTATGGCTTCCGAAAGTTGGCTGATTTTTGGAAAATTTCCAATTTTTGAGTTAGGACTTAGTTTTTGAATTTCAAATTGTACTTTTGGTGCCAAACCGCAAAAATCTTATCTCAAATGTTATTTTTGACTCCAAATTGGAAAGAGGCTATTTAGGGGCTAATTTATGATTTTTGAGTAACTATTTTGGGGAAAGAATTCGCAGACTGGGAAAAGGGGGATTTTCTGTAATTCTGTAATTTTTCTAGAACTTCTGTAATTTTGCATGTATCACAGAGCTCGAGGATTTTTGATCCTCTGCATGTAAGAGTTCCATATTTTAATAGAAAATATTTTTCTCTATTTTGTGAGTGTACTTTTGTGTCTCGGGTTTGCTCCCTCGTCACAATATCATCAATTCTTAGAAAATATTCAGCCATTTTTCATCATCCTTCATTCTCATTTCCTCAAACTAATGTTTGAGAGTAATGATTTTTGATAGTTTGACTTTTTCATTCCCTTGATATATTGTTTCAAGTTTATCCCAACTTTCTTTAGTAGCCTTGCAATGCATGACTTTAATAAAAACATTTTTAGTTAAACCACACAAGATGGCATGCTTAGCTTTGGCATTAGTCTCATACCTCTTTTTCTCAGCGGGATCTGTGGGTATTGTGGCTGGAACATTGTACCCAATTAACACAAAGCTCTAAACATCAACATCATAAGAAACAAGAAATGCTTCCATTTTTATTTTCTAGAACACATAATTTGTTCCATCAAATAATGGAGCTCTAGTTACAAAAGATTCTTCTTGAGATTCTACCATTAAAAATAGACTCCAAGACCAGGATCAATCCTAGGTGGTTTAGACCTATCAGAGGACCCTATGCTCTAATACGAATTGTTGGAGTGAAAATGACACTGAGAGGGGGGCTGGATCAGTGTCAAAATAGATTTAAACAATTTTCATAAAATTAAACCATAACTCAGATTTGATCTCAATATCAACATGATTAATGCATTCATAAGTTGAATGCAATCATTTAGAAACAGAATTGAGAAATGTAATACCAAAATGGTGAACAAAGTAGTAGCAACTCAGTAAAGTAGTAAGATCATAAAAGAACAAAGAGACACAAGATTTTGCCGAGTCAAAAACCCTCCTAGGGTATAAAAACCACTCTTGATATGTCTTGCAAGCTTAATAAATTTAATCCATTGTTCACAATGCCTTATAGGCTATTTTTTGAGAACCCTCTCAAGGAGCACCAACCGCTTATTTAGAGATATCAATCTCAAGGAGCACCAACCCCTCAAATTACATTTTTGAACAATAATAATATCTCAGAGGATCTTTCTATTTTCAGTTAAGCTCATATAACTCAGTTTTCTCGTCTATCCAATTCCTTCATAATCCAAATATTGAATCCTTAAAATATTACATAGAGAAGAATTACAATACTGTTCTGCATCATATTTTTTAGATTTTGTATTACAGAGTTTTTCCAATACATTTCTTGATACAACCCAAATATCTATCTCTTAGTATGATAACCAGAAGAATCACAGTGTTCACAACACCATTTGTATATGCATTTTCAAGTATGTCTGTCAAAAAAATGTCTCCAAAGAATTCAATTTCATAGGAGAATTTGAAACCTCCTTTATATTTCTAGGGAAAAAGATGCCAGTGAATAAATGTCTGCCAGAGTAACGCCTGTGCAATTGGCTATAAAAACTTTGATAGAGTTATATCAAACCTTTGACAAGAAGAAATCAAGGATGTTTTTCAAATCTGCAATTGCTTTTACAAAAAACCTAATCAAATGCAATTAATCTCAAGATAGACACCATTCTAAAGCTATTTTTAGATAACCCATATTCTAAAACTTTTATTTTAGAATACCCATAAGCTGAAAATAATAATTTCTACAATGAATGAAGAGATTTCTAAGGAAACTAACAAATTTTTCAAAAAGCACAACTACCCATTGTCTAAATCTGATAAACCCTCACTATAAAATGAATGTTCTTCTTTTAAGAGTCATCAATAATGGTTTTAAGGTAATGAAAATGAGCTGATAGCAAGATTCCCAAATACCCAAATATTCAAATGAGTATTACAAATGAAAAATAACTGAAATCATATAATGCAACGACTGTTAGAGATGCCCACTTATTTCTTTATTATTTTATCAGCCCATAATATATTTCAGCTATAATTGAAATACATTGACTCAAGCAGAGAAAAAGAGATGCTAATACCTTGCTGATTCAAACAAGAGAAGACCAATAACATGTCATTTTGCTGAAAGAAATCATTGAATGATAAAACGTGTTACCTGAATATGTTGATTGAAATTCAAGCAAATACCATTGTGAATCTATACCATCAATCATCGCTGACCATGTGTGATTCCCACATTTTCTTTCAGCCTCAAGTGAACTTCCAACCAAAAAAAGCACCAAACATAGCATCCACGCTAACCTAGCAACCTGTTATAGCCATTACAACTAGCTGGAGAGTAAAGAGCAGCAAGGAAATCAAAGAACCAATCCTACATGGTGGTGGCTAGGGTTCTATACTTAGCTAAGAAGAAAATCACAAAAAACTTCATTTTCCCTAATCTTCCAAATGTCACGTCATTCAATGACTTTTGAAAAGAACATAATCAAGTTTGACATTTGCAATAGAACATTATAATGAAATGAGATCTGCTGCCATATATCATTTACCAAGTTGGTCGACACAAATAATATTACCTCCGTGACTTGACAAAGTCAATGTGTTCAAAGAAAAACATGTCGACACAATATATCATTGTCCATGAAAACACAATACCATAATAACTGTCATTGCTAATAAAATATATGTGAGCCCAAAAAATCATGTGAATGATGTCGACCTTAAGTGGAAAAGCAATGTACTTTAAAAACAAACACAAAATTATGAGAAATAGAAACTCGATAGCACTATGATCATGCTACAAAAAGTGCTAAGTTAAACCAAGTACCAAAACATAAGTGATCAAAGTGATATGTATTAGCACCAATCAAGAATTGATCACTATATCAAATGTGCTTAATAATGATGAGTAAACACATTATGGAATAAGTATAAGCACTATGTATATACCAATATGATGTATCACTGAGGTGAAATAACTCATCTAGAGAGATCATAACAATGAGACCAGATAGTGCTAACATATGAAAAGACTATATTTGCCAATGAAGCAAGCAAGCTGAGTACCATGTGAAGGAATATATGCAACAATAGTGTTACAATATACACAAAAATAAGATATACCTTCACATTTTAAATGAAGAACCTTCACTTTGAAATGAACATCAAAAACACTTGAAAGCATAATCTAGTGAATTCCATCTATCTGTACATGGAACTTGGGGCATCAGTACACAAAAAATCTGGTGCAGGGACACCCAAGCTCATCAAGGATCACTTGAAGAGTTAGGAGGATGCAGGGGTCATGAAGACCTATCAAACATCTCATAGCATCAATTATGGCATTTTGGAACCTATAACAACATTTTGAATGGATAAATATAATAGGAGGATCAAAAGTCCTAAGGTTCCTCAGAAGGACCATAGGACCAAAATGAATTGTAAGTGGACCAATAGTGTCTTAGGAGTCTAGTTAGGAATATAAGGCTTTAATTATGTCAATAGGGTTGAATAATAATGATGTGATAGTTTTGGAAGGTTTCTAGTTAGTAGAAGTCAATAAATTAGAAGTTGGAAATTAATTTTTTTGAAATCCAACGACTAGTTTCAATTTAGACGGGTAAGTAGTTTTTAGGTGTTTTAAAAATAATAATGTAATAAAATAAATACAAATTAGTTGGAATAGTTGGGAGATAGGTTTACAAAGTTGGAGAAGTCATTTGTATGGAAAAGGGTGTTGATTTTGAAAAGGTTGTATGGACTGCTACAAAAAAACCAATAAAACTTTAGATTTCTTGCATTTTCTTGTGTTTTTTTTTATGAACTTTTGATTGCTATTGATAATATGATAAATTGGATGGGTTAGGGACTTGTACTTATAGGAATTTAAATCTTTTGTATGTCCTGATAAGCAATAATAATAAGTTCTTTGTATATTACAACTAATTGTCTACATAAATTCTGATTTTTCACTAATTTTTGAGAGTTTTCATGAATGAATGATCCATTTCATGGAAGATTGTGATTGTAACCTATGAAATGGATCATATATAACATTTATTATATATAAATAATAGGGTAATGTGTAGGAAGGAAGGATTCTAGGGTGTACACCGTGATATGACAAGGCAAGGTGCATGGAAATGGTGCCTAAGGTATAACAGTAGGAGTTCTACCTAAACATGGGGTATTTTTTTGAGTTGGAATTGATGAAACATGTTGATTTATTGGTGAAAATTGAAATAAATAGTTTTGGAAGTGATTGGAAGGCTAGTATCCAAGAAGACCTAGTTTTAGGGGATTTAATTGAGGTTTTGTGATTAGGGGTCTTAAGGGAGTCACAGGAGTCTAAGACTTTGAAAATTCTTAGTTTGGAAACAATTCAAGACAATGTAGAAAGTTTCATAATCAGGGGACAAGATTTGAGTAGGGTTGCTTTGAGAAAAAAGGGCTAATTAGGCCTTAATTTTGTGGAAACAACAGATTTTGGAGAGATTGGTCCAAAAAAATAGCCATCAAGGTTTGAGTATGTTTTGTAACATTAGAAAATACATTTGAATCAGTCATTTATTTGGGGAGTCATTTGGGAAAGTTGTGAGAAAAGTCCATAAACAGTCGCTGGAGACCTGGTTCAGCTAGAAGCCTAATCAAGGTGGAAATGTGGGTTTTTGTATGAGATAGAGGTTTGGGGAATTTTAACCATTCAAGAAAAGTTTTATTGAGTTCCCTAAGATCATTTCAATGGTTTTGGATCATAAGGGAAGGATATAAGTCATAAGTGAACCATTGAAGCCTTATCTCCATAAGGGTGCCTATAAGAGAATTTAAGAGTACACCATTGTAAACCCTAAAACATTGTGTTTTTCCTAAAGTCCCATTCCCTTTACATCAAATCATATAAAATGTGAAAGCACATAATGCTTTCCATGAATAAGTACTAAAAAACCAAAACCAATTGAAACCATCTGAATGTAAACCAATGCCATATAATCAAATTTGTCATCAAATAAATACCTTGATAAATTATAAAGATCCAATTTGAGACTATCAATAAGGAGAACCAACTGAAAGAGGTTTTTTCATCAAGGAAAAACCATAAAAAAATGAGATTCATCATACCCATCATATTGCCACTTTTTGACCCATCATGATCTTGCACATACCCTCCTCTAGCAATATTTTCTCCATCATTATATTCTATATTATTAACTGATTAGATAGTGAACCTAAAGGGTATGAAGAAGCAATGTAGGTAGATACCAAAAAGTAGTGGGAGCCAAACATGAAAGAGGAAATGGATTCCTTGCTGCAAAATCAAACTTGGGATTTAGTTCAATTACCTGCATGTAAAAGAGCACTACCAAATAAGGGTATGTGCAGGATCATTATGGAAAAAATAGGCCCTTAAGTGGCAAAAAATTTAGAAAAATCAGAGTTAAGCAACTTGACATAAAATTTTGAATAAGTTATCTATATTATTTCAAAACAAGAATAGAATGCAGTAGAAATTGAATATAGTTTTCTAAACTACTAGGTTTTGAAAAAATAAAAAAATCTATTTGGTGAAAATTTGAAATTTCAATGCAATAGTTCTTAAATTTTGGGGAAAAATAAGTAGGTGTATGTCTAACCACCCTAACCACAGTAAAATTATAATATTTTTTTATAATATTTTAGAATATAAGTAGAGGACTCATGTCTCGATGTGATGCATATTTTTTGTAATTATTTTCCAAGTAAATAATTAATTATTATTATTTTATTACAACTTTTAAAATATATAAAAAACTCGAATGTATAACCACCTTAACCTAGTCAAAACTTCATGAAATTCAATTTTTCTTTTTTTAATTCTATAGTATTCAAAGTATAGAATGTGATGCATGTTTTTGGATTCAAAAAATGTGATATTGCTTGAAAGCTATAGATGTTTTTCAATCAGCCTATCAATTAGGAATTTATTCATAATTTGAATAGAAAATGAATAATAATTACTTATTAAATTCAAAGTAAAGCATAATTTATATTGGTGGAAAGGCGGCAATACCCTTTAAAAACCCTTTTTGTTTCATCAATTTTTGGTGAAAAAATGTCATCAGCCACATACCCATCATATTGCCACTTTTTGGCCCATCATGATCCTTCACATACCCATAAATGGGTTTATAGTTTGAAGGAAGAAGATGGAGGCAAGAAAAGATATAAGGCTAGACTCATGGTAAAATTTTTTGCACAAGAAAAAGGTATAGATTTTAATAAAATATTTTCTTTGGTTGTAAAGATGACTTCTATTAGAACTATTCTAAGTCTTGTAGCTACGAAAGACTTGTACCTTGAGCAACTAGATGAAAAAAAAACATTTCTCCATGGGGATTTGGAAGAGAAAATATACATGCAGAAACCATGGGGATATGATGTCAAGGGAAGTAGGAATGTGTGTGCATGTTAAAAAAGAATTTGTATCTCTTGAAGCAAGTACCTCGGTAATGGTATTTAAAATTTGATAGTTTTATGGTTGAACAAGGTTACAAAAGACGTCATTCTAATTATTGTGTTTATTTTAAGAAATTGGATAATGGAAACTATATTATGCTATTGCTTTATGTTGATGACATGCTTATTGTTGGGTCTAACATGCAACTAGATTCATGAACTTAAGCTAAAATTATCAAATTCACTTGCTATGAAGGATTTGGGTGCAACAAAATAAATCCTTAGTATGAGGATCACATGGGATAGGAATTTTTTTTATTTATATCTCAAAGTGAGTATGTAGAGAAAGTGTTGAAAAGGTTTAATAAGCAAAATGCAAAAGCACTTAGTACATATTTACCTAGTCTTTTTATGTTGACTAAGGAAATGTGTCCAAAGAAACAAAACGAGGAAGAAAAAATTTCTAAGATACCATATCCAACAACAATTGGTAGCTTGATGTATGCAATGGTATGCATAAGTCCAAATATTGCACATGCAATAGGAGTTGTGAGTAGGTATATGAGAAATCTAGGAAGAGAACATTGGAATGTGGTAAAATGGATTCTCTGATATTCGAGAAGTACTACTTTAAAGAAAATATCTTTTGGAGGAACAAATTCTGATCTAAAAGGATATGTTGACTCTTATCTGGTGGGTGATATTGATAGCAAGAGGAGCACTATAGGGTATGTTTTTACTATAGGAGGTATTGCAGTTAGTTGGATTTCATGACTGCAAAAGGTTCTTAAGCTTTCAACTAGTGAAATTGAGTATGTTGTTGCTATGGAAGCTAGCAAGGAGATTATTTGATTACAACATTTTCTAGAGGAATTGGTACAATAAGAAGAAGATAGCCTTTTATACACTGATAGCTAAAGTGCCATTTATATAGCCTTTTATACACTGATAGCTAAAGTGCCATTTATCTTGCTAAGTGTTGGTTCCAAAATCAATAGATCCACTAAATCCTAGAAGTAAGCCATATTTCACACTCAGATCTAGTGTAGGATTTGGCCAACCAGTAGGAAATGAGATTGGAACACATTTCCCCTACACTTCAGAATTTGTAGGAACTAAGGGAGTGACCCTTCTAGAAACACCTAAAGATTCATACACACACTCAATAGGGTATTGCTTAAGAGATAATGCTCTCACAAGAATATGCTAAGAAACATGAAATATCACTCAAAATTGGTAAGATATTGGGTAACTTTCATTAACTATCATGGAGAACATGGTAGATACAAATAACCCATAAAAAAACAATGAAAAATTGAATGGTTTAAAAGTTTCTAAACCAAATTTTGGTAATGCTACATATCAGTGCCTAACTCTAAGGAATGGAGTCAAAGATAAGATCATGAATGAAAATTTAAACAACTTATCTCAAAGTAGTGGCCCTTTAACATTACTGCCTTACATTAACATAACCTCTGATGCTACTACATAATCATACTTATAGATCTATTTCATTCCCTCAAACTCGCAGTAATATGCATAAAAAATTTAATTCTTTGCATGAAGAAACCCATACACAAATCACACAACTGCAAAAATATTGCAATGACAAATCAACATATCCTTGATATATTTCATTTGAATATGTAATTTGAGAATACAAAATGGAGAAATTTTTTGTAATAGTTTCATTAATCAAACTAATTGACATTATTGTAGCAATTCATTCACTATAAAATAAAACTCCAAATCCTAGCTAAGTAGTTTCTATTTTCTTCTTCTAAATTAGAAGTTCAAAACCCTTACAAAATGAGAAATAAAGAATAGATATAGAATAAGGAGAAGCCCTTAAACTACATCTGCACATGACACCTAAAAAAAATTTCCCCTTTCATTTGTAACAAGAAGCTTCTTCATTATTCCCTCTTCACTCCTCATGTATTAGAAAACTTGTCTTTTACCCTTGAAAACTTTCACCTCCTCTTCCTCCATTTTACCCTACAACTAAAAAATGTTTTTTACAACAGCTAGAGAATTCACTGTGAAAGCCCTTGTTTACTCTACTTCTACCTTGCTGCAATTTTCATCCCATGTCTATTTGGTGAAAATTTGAAATTTCAATGCAGTGGTACTTAAATTTCAGGGAAAAAATAAGAAGTAGGTGTTTTTCTAACCACCCTAACCACAATAAAATGATAATTATTTTTTATAATATTTTAGATATAAGTAGGGACTCATCGTCAATGTGATGCATATTTTTTTTTAATTTTCCAAGTAAATAATTAATTATGAATTTTATTACAACTTTTAAAATATAAAAAATCATTATGTCTAACCACCTTAACTTCATCAAAACTTCATGAAATTCAATCTTTCTTTTTATTAATCCTATAGTATGTGAAGCATAGAATGTGACATGTTTTGGATTCAAAAAATGTGATACCATTTGAAAGCTATAGATGTTTTTCAATCAGCCTATTAATGAGGACTTTAATCATAATTTGAATAGAAAATGAATAATAATTACTTATTAAATTCAAAGTAAAACATAATTTATATCAGTGAAAGCTGAGAATCTCCTTTAAAAACCCTTTTCATTTCATCAATTTTGGATAAAGAAATAGTCGTCAACCACATACCCATCATATTGCCACTTTTTGGTCCATCATGATCCTACACATACCCCCTTAATAATATTTTTTTTATTTCCATCATGCTAAATGAAAATTTTACCTATGCCCATCATATTTGCATATTTTATTTTAAAATATTTTCCTTTAATGGTGGGGATTTTAAACTTTATTTGGGTAAGCTATTTTACCCATACCCCTTTATTCACCACTTTACATTTTAAAATCAAAGCCTTTAAAATGGTAAAGATTTTAAAACAACACTTTATTGGGAAAAATAAATTTTACCCATGTGCCTTAGTTATTTTCCCCATAGCTCATAAAAGCTTTAACGTTAAAAAATGGTGAAGGTGTTTTAAAATTTATCAGGTCACACTTTTAATTACCAATCAAAGCAATACTTAATTCCTTTAATTATTTTTCTAGGCCCACCCTCCATGTGGCGATAGCCCGTGCACCCCACTAGAATTCTCCCAACATCACCATCCATCCTACGAGGCTGGTAGGCGATGGTGAGAATGCATCCAAGTTTCTCATTTCCCGATGTTTGTTGATTTCAAGGATTTCCCTAACTCCTCTATTCTATAGACCTTCATGAACATGGCAACACAAGCTAGGTTTATAGTGATCACTATGCCATTCTTCCTTCTTTATTGTAGCCATGTGAATGTGGGCCTACCAAGGCTGACAATGGATGAACACGCAAAGTGCATTCCTTAGTTTTGATGATGTTGATCAAACCTCATTACCAATACACTTCTACCTCTAAAAATTTGAAGTTGAAATACACTACATTGAAATTCCATCATTAAGGCATAATATGTTATTTGAGGGCACCAAACATATTACCCCAATGATGTTCTCCATTCCTTCAATAGATGATGTTGATAGAACCAACTCTTTCTCAATGGCCTCCTCACATGCAGTAAGAAAAGCAATGGAAATTTTAGTATCATGGACAATTTTATTCTTCTTGATTTAAGCATTAGGATTCTTTGAAAAGTTACTTAAGATGTGGCATCACTTTCCTCGATCAAGTAATAATTCAATGGGACTAACTACTTGTATAATTTCCTTAGTTATTTGTCCATCACCAACATGGAAGTCAACTTTCTTTATCAAATTATAATCATCTTTACTATCATGCAAAGGTCTCGTATACTTGGTACTTTCCATGGTCCTCCTAAGATGCCTCTATTCTCTACTAGGAGTGTACATCACTGCTAGTTCAACATGCAAATTACAAAATACCTGAGGTTGGATGACTACAAATTAAAGGTCTTCTAACTTAGAATTTATACCCCAAAGTCCCAACCTAGAAGCAAGTGAGCACCATATAGCTAAAGTATCTTAAGCAACAACTTGAGCTTTTGATGGTGGTAGTGCATAAATTGTTTTCATATTGTGCAAATGGTTGGCTAGCTTTATAAGGACCATACTAAGAAGCATGACTCATAGATTTTCCACCTAAACAAGGGCCATATCACCATTTCTCGAGTCATTTTCTTGTCCAACAAGCACAAGAACTCTCCCTCCATTTTGGGAAGGTATAAGACAATTTGAATTCCCAAGTGAAGTGTCAATATAAGAACTCTTAGCAACTAATTCCTTTTGTGCATTTTAAAAAGTTCATTTTACTCTGAGCCAATCACTATCCTTATTTCCAAATTTCCAAGTGTTGAGCATCAAAGATTGCACCTTTCTGATAGCTTTATGGGAAATTTAATGATCGGGGGACCAATTTGCACCTCACTAAATACCTATAGGCTTTTTATAGAAATTTGACTCTTCTATGAGTTTGGAGAATAAGGTAGAAATAAATGTAAACAAAAAACATGAAAATGGTGATACGCCAAAGGTTTTACAACATTTTAAATCTAATTCTTTTTCTATGAATGACATATTAGACATAAAATGCTGCAACCCTTCATTATTGGAAAGAGAACGAGTAGTAAAGGCTAAACACAAGAAGAATTTAGTCTTTCAAATCTCCCCATGGGTAGTGTTCATTAAGGTCCAATTAAGAATAAAATTTCCAAACTTTAATAGAAAAACATTTAGAAAATTGCATAAACCCTTCATGTTTTGACAGCATAATATGAAGAGACAATAACCCATAAAGAAGTTGGAGAATTTCAATAGACATAATCAAATTTTCATAGATTATTACTATATCATATAAGCCTACAACATGGAAATCAACTACTCAAATAATTTGAATTAAGCTTAACATAGCATTTTATTTTGAACAAAAACATAAAGAAGGATCTTCAAAAAGGCTGTAACATGCATAGTTTCAAAGATTTCTTCCAAACAAGTTCATAAGTTTGAAGATAAAATGAACTTAGAAACAAAGGTTGGATGCTGATCGAATAATAGTTTGAGTAAAAATAATATAACATGCCAGAGAGTAGTGTTCTACAAGCTTTTTGCTTCTAAAACTATCTCTAGAACTAGGAAAAACTTAAAAGAACTTCTTTTTCCAAAATGGAACCTTTTGGCTTTTATTGCCTCTTCCTATTCACAGTTGAAGAGAGAAAATGATTTCCAATACCCCAGAAGTAAATACTGCCATATGCCAACATTTGATAGCTCAAAATCTAATCTTAGATCTCTTATTAGGTTGCAACAATCTTTTCTCATTAATTCTCAAGTTCCTCATTTATGTCTTTTAGATATTAGCAAAGATTTCTATTTGGAAGCAATTAGATCTTAGAAAACAACAAGGAAAATTTTGGTTGACCAATCACATAGATTGACAACTCTAAATCAAGGGTTCTAGCCTAAAAACAAAGAAAACCTAGCATACTCTGAAAAACTCCAAAAGAGATTGTTGCCTTAAAGCATGACCTACCCAAAGTGAAGAAATGATGTGGCAAGTGGGCAGGGAATCTTAGATCTACAAAAATAGCCTTAGGGAAAATCTCCACTAAGCTAAAACATGCCCTAACTTTCTCCCAAAATGAAGAAAATAAACAAAAGCCATACATCCACCATCTGGCTCATTATGCACCTTTCAGGATGACTTTTCTTTAAGCACAAATTCATCTAAAGCCAAAAAAGGTTTAAAATCCAAAAATAAAAGAGATTAAGGAAAAATTACTTCATAGTTCTGGTGACTCACAAGGCGCCTTCGCTTGAGGAGGCACAAACCTAGAGGTCTAGAAATTCTTGAAGTTTGAGGAAAGTGGAATGCTGCACCTCCCAATCCAAATAAATTAGATAGATGAGAGAGTAAAAGACAACGTACACCTAATCATATTCAAAAGACTTCCTTAAAATAAATGGCTCCCCATCTAGCTACAATAGCTCCAAGGTGGTAATAGAGGTAGGAAAGGCGAAGGACCTCATGCTCAATCTCACCAACGGTGGGTGTCAAGCTTAAAACTGGGAGTGTTATAGAAGTCTGAACATTCTATTTGATTTCCTTCATGACCTATTCAATTGATAACACCTCTTCATCTTGTGGGAAAAGACGAGGTAAACTGTAGCTAATCAGAACATTGAAATCCTTCTGAATTTCATCGACCTTTTTGTCTAGCATTGCCTAGAGTTCCTTGATTTTTACTCCTATTTTGTAGCAATTGATGAATTCACTTGCTTTACTTGAGGTGGTCCTTTGATCATGAATCCTTGTACTTCTTAGGGCCTCTTGAGTTCCTACACATAATCTAGAAATTAGAGTATGTGATTCTGCTACACGGGAAGCATATATCTATAGGATTTGGTCAGCTACTAGGCCAAATTTTATGTTTAATTCTCAAGCATCACTTAAGAACTATAAGGTTGGCTTAAGAATGGAAACCAAAACTATCATCCTCTGCTAGTGTGTAGATATCAAACTCTTCAATATCAGAAGGTTTCTAGACCCTTGTGCAGTAGTTAACTCCTGGTGGAATTAAGCTTATTTTTCTCTTATTTTCTCCTCCATCTGATTCTTCTCTCAGAGGGAATTTGTCAGTTTAGAGCTCAACCTCCCAACCCCTTGGTCATGAGCCTACAGATTGGACATGATCTCCTATTTCTCTTTTCTTGACCTTTCTGCTTCCGCCTAGGCTTTTTGCATATTGTTAGAAGCTTAAGATTATATGCCATCTAGCTCTCTCTATATATTTTCCTGAGTACATTAGTACTCTGCATTTTTATGGCACTTAGTAGCAAGCTCGACTCTTAGATTTTAATTTTCACCATATAGATGAACGTGTTCACCTTGGGCCTCTTCGAGCAAATTGGTTGCTTCTCCTTGCTAATTTTGTCTCTATCTTATGCGGGCCATCTCAAAATATCTAGCCTTGATCTCTATATGTATCCTACTCATTGTTTCCCTTACATTTATCAACTCTACCTCACCCTTCTTCAATATCTTGTCTAGCCTCTTGTAATCCACATATACCACCTTCTAGGTGGCCTTGGCTAGGACCACCTTATCACACAGGTGAGTTTTATTTAAATCCAGACCCATGGATCTGATGTCATAATGTTCCATTTTCATTTTTCCCTTGGGCTTGGACATGAGTGGTCTCATGGTAGTGATCAATATGGAATTCTTCTTTTCATTGAATCAAGCTTCAACCTTCTTAGTAGCTGACTTTGTAACATTCTTTAACTAGCATTTCTACTTTTTGGCCTAGTGGGCCTACTTCATTGCATAAAAATACTCTTGGAGACTCTAAAGGGTGTCAATGCTTTGTGCAACAATGGAAGCACCTAGAGGGAGACCAAAAAGGGTGACATAAGGATAAACTTTGGATGTATGATCATGTAGAGATGAAAATGGGATTGTTATAATGGAAAATAGTAGGATACCAAATTGAGATTAGGCAAGGGGAAAACTAGTCGAGGTGAAAAGAGACACAGACAAAAAGAGAGATGCTTGCCCAGAAGCGGATGGACTTGGAGTGACAAGAAAATGGATGTTTTAGCTCTTTTAATGGGGGCGCTTGATAGGGTGATCAAAGAATCAATAGTGGTTGAAGTAGATGCTACTCGTTTGGTGCATGAGGTTATTTCACAAGGTTTATTATTGAAAATGGTTGGTGTTTCATTAAGGAAAAAAAAATTGGGGTTCGTGGAAAGAGGAATATCTTGCATAGATGGGGTCATAGGAGTAACTAGAGATGCAAATGGGGTCATTTGGTGGTTGATCCCATTGAAATTTGACCTTCAATAACCACAATGGACCTTCTTTGGGACCGTTGGGTTCTTTTCCCTTTGCTTTGGGCATTGATAAAGGACATGACTTGTGAGTCCTTTTTCCTTGATCTTTTCTATTGTCTAATTCCTAAGGTTGGGAAGCATGGTGTGTAAGCACCTCCTATTCTATCTCATGATTGGTCTCTAGATTTCTATTATCAGTATCAGTCTTTGCATCATAATCTTTGTTTAACTTTTCATCATGTGGTTGCAAATCTCTAAAAAGGGCATTGGGGCACCTCATCTCTTTTTGAAACCTTAGGAAATATGCCTTCATCCTTTGCAACCACCCCTTGAATTTGAATTGTGCACTGAGGGATTGACCCACTGGTATGTTCTTTTGATACTCCACTTGCATAACATAGAAATTTAGTTATGCTAGTTGTTTGAATGGTTTACATGCGAAGTCAATATATATTTCTAGTCCTTCCTGAGTCAGAGTTTTCCTTGAATCAAAATACTCTCGACTCTCACATTTCAAATTTGAGAGGTGATTTTTTTTATTGTAGTCCCATGTTTCAAAAATTAGAACCAAGCCTAAGATTTCTAGTTTTTTTGTAAGCTCACCCCCCGCCTTTCACTTCCCCAATGTCACCTAATTGTCAGCAATGCTAAAGGGGATTGGATAAAACCCCATCTTATTCCTTCTAATGGCATAGACATTGTTGGCAAGGGTTTCCTAATGGCATGCCTCCAAAGAAAAAACTCTATCTATTACTGAACCAAAGATTTTTGGGCATGAGGCTTATAGGCTACTCTTGCACTCTTAGGATGTTTCACCTAAAAGGAGCGAGATAAACCTCACAAAAAATCAATGTGTTTCATTCAAATTAGGAAATATATGATGTAATTAGGACTAAATGAGATGGTGTAAATGCAAATAAGCTAAGTAATTGACTAATTATGAATACAAAACCTAAGAAATATATAATTTTTCAAAACACAATGTGATATGCAAGCATGAACTAAACATAAATGAATGTAAAATAGAAAAGAATAAGGTTGAATTAGAGTGCACCTAGGTAGAGAATAAAGAATTTGTAGTGTCCTTAATGTTGGAAAAGATCACTGAAAATCACCAGTGGGATTCATTTGCCACTAATGGTGAACTAATTTTGCTTTTGATGAAAACTTCTAGAAACAAGTTTCTGAGTGTCAGGATTTGGAATCTGAAAAAATATAACTTTCTAGCCTTAAGGTGGGATTCATTCACCATTTATGGAAAATTAGTCCTCTCCCAATATTCTGTGAAATCGAGGACCAATTTTGTAGCACTAGATTTTGAGGTTGTCTTCTTGTTGGGTTGACAAAGTGAAATCTACAGAAAACAGACTATAGGTTGTCTCCAAGCTTGAAATAGGTTTCAGTTGAATTGAAACACTTTTTTGACTTGTTTACTACCTTTCAACACCTAAATGTTTGATAAATATGCATACATAAGTCTAAAAACACACATGAAAAAGGGGAAAAATGGTTAACGGTTAGGTTATAGGGATTTTCCTTGGTCAAATTCCACTTTTGTAATGAAACTATTAGTGAAGAAAATGAAATGAAATGAAAAAGGAAAGATGAATAAACAACATGCAAATTTCCTAAACTCACCAACCTTGTTGAAGAAATATGAAGATATATTAATGGCTACTCCAATATACTTGATTGATGCTTGATTGAATGATGCACAGTGCTTGAGTGCTTGAAAGAATGAGTGAATTAGTGAACTTGATGAATGTGGGTTAAAATGAGAAGAAAAATACTTATTTATACACACTTGTGCCTTAGTAACCTGAAGATACCTCATCATAGGCCAACATAAGGTGATTTTAAATTAAAAAATGAAAGAAATTTTGAAATATTTTGAATTTTGAGCAAAGAGGGACTCATTCACCACCCATGGAGAATGGGTCCCACCTTGGACTTGAAAGTGGTTGTTAGGAATTATCTTGCATTTAATGTTGTTTGTTGGGTTTACATTCAAAAACACACTTAATTAACCCTTATGAGTGCATAAAGGGGTCAAATAAAGCATAAGAAAGGTGTAAATAGTGAAATTAAGCCTAGAAAAGTGTGAAATATCTTTCCAAGACTTTACAACACTTCAAAATAGGACTTGATAAGTGATGAAAAGGTGATTTTTAGGTGAATTGTAATGAATAGAGTCTAGAAAAGTGTAGAAATGTTTTACAACACTTCACAACACCTTCACAAGACATCATAATTTGAATTTTAAGGACTTAATGTGAATGTTTGAGCCACATTACAACATTATATCAAAGAAAAATGGACCAAGCATCATGAAGAAAGAGCTAAAAGAACATGAAAATATCATACCTAGGCCATTTTTCTACTGCATAGTGAAAAATTTGGGGATTGTAAAAGGCTCCTTGATGAAACCATGGAATCTGATAAAAGTGAAATCCTCACCTAGGAAATAATCCACCAGGGTTGGAAAAACCTTCGCCCATTGCATGACCTCAATTGTTCTAGCATCCCTTTGGCTACTGCATCAGCAAAATCGTAGTACTTCTAACTTTTATCCTTAACAATAAAAGTTAGGCCCATTTGAAAGGGATGGACTTCTTCATCATCATCAAGGCACTAAATCTAGGCTAGCATTGAGAAAATCAACTATGTGTCTTTCTTGAATTTTATACATGAGAGAGGAAAAATAAAGTAACCTCTATCCATTCTTTCCTTCATGTCATCCTCAAAGAAGCTTCCCATCTTGGTTTTGGCCTACCAGAAATTTTCCATATCTTCTTCATCAAAGTGTTCAATGCCCCAAGTTGTAGGCATACACAACATATTTCATATGGCCACTGCATAAATTGTAACCATGATTTTACTACCAACTCCGGGCATGGGTGTAAAATAGGCAACATAAATTGTGGAAAACCACAATTCCAAAGCCGAGATGCAAAAATTTAAGATGAACCATGCTGCATCATCCTTTGGAATTCCCCCTGCCTAATGCCTTTATGGTTAGTTGTCAACTTTGAGTCAAAAATGTTATATGTTAAATCTTGTACTGCCTCTTTTATGACACAATTATCTAGTTGCACTAATTTTATATACTCAATTTGTCATTCTTCTAGCACTAGGGCGTTGGTGAATGAATTCCTTCCAATTATATTGGTGTAATCTAGAATTTTTGATGAGGCTCTAGCCTTTCTACTAGATGTTGATGCTTCTACCATGGCTGTGCCTAAGAAATTGCAGAGAGTTTCCTCAATGAAATGACCACTTGATTTTTCATGACTTAAAATTTTTTTCTTTCAGGTATATTTAATTCCTTTGCACATACATGCAGTTAAGGCTCTTCCATTACTGTTGGTCCACTAAATGCTACCACTAAGGAAATATGTGTGGATTTGTGATCTATACCCCTCAGAAATGCGAAAAATTCCATGAGAATGGAATTAGTACATTCTCCCTATTGCCTCTTTCATTAATAAGCTAATTGCATTGGAAAGCATGCTTTTAGCTATGAGAAACATGCTTAAGTAATGCAGTGTACTTTTGAAAAGATGCACCTATTTAATTTTTGAGAACATAACACGCTAATCCATATATTTTCAAGTAACTAAGCTAGTTGGTGCTGATGATGGTAAAGGACACATGTCGACAATCAACGTACATGAGCATTTGCTCTCAATGCCCAAATTTATTTCTCAAGACCTCTTGTCATATTTTCTACATGATTTGTCTCCTACTCTCCAGATGCTTTGGAATTTCTTCGTCACCATTCGAACAAAAATAGACTTCCCATTAGTTGGGTTTGTTGACACATCTTTTCTATAAATAGCTATGCCACATTATTGCAATATTCATTCAAAAAAATATCCTTTTAAGTTTAAGAAGCTCTCCCTACTATCTCCCATTCCGCTAGCTTCTACTGCTTTGTCATAATGTCGGTTGGCCTAGGCACACCCATTTGACTTCTACCATGAAGGCCACAATATACCTTCATGGGTGAGGTCCATTGTGACAAAATTAAGAATCTAGTGAAGAAATATGACTACCTCATACTCATTGCATTCTAGTGGGTAGTCGGCAAAGACTATCTTGTAGATGAGAACTAGTTGAGGATCAACTACATCATTTTTTCTTGCTTTGTTGCCTCCCTTCTCAACCTAAACATTGTTAAGCCCATGATAATTGAATTATGCCACCAAATGTTTGTCTCTATACTACTAGAAGGGCTTTGTGAAATTGTGCAAGTGGCTATCCCTAGCGTTAGAATTCTAAGTGCCATGGACATCCACAGGCATGATGATTATGGGATAGACATAGCCTAGTTTCCTTTTCGAGCACTGAATTCCACACCATGGACCTTGAGAGGCATTGCTCATCATCTCATCTAGTTTCCACCTTTCTACTACTAGAGTATGATGTGGATCACATTCTTAGGGTCAATTTGAAGAAAAACTTTGAGTTCCTAGTATATAGCCATGATAATGAGAACTAAGGTTCGTGCTGCATCAAGCCTATGTGTGCTATATTTTCACCCCCTTTTCACCCTGATAAAGAAGAAGAAGAAGTGGGAGGGGGAGAAGAACCCAATGACGAGCCACTTCGACTACTTAACAATGATTAGAGGCCTAACTTTATTGTTTTTGCATGTTTCCTCCTTTTTTCTTCTTTTTCTTTGTGACTCTTTTTGGGTTTACACTGTAAATTTTTTGATGAATATAATATAATACAATATTTTTCTTATTTCCTTAGTGTTATTTGTATGGCTTATTCTCAAAATTAAAATGTATTTACAAAAAAATTATGTATGGTACATAATTTTGAAAAAAATTAAAAGAACTTGTGTATTTGAATGGAACAATTTTAGATAAATACCATTCATCGGTAATACCCAAAATGTTTACTTCAATATCTTTTTGCTCATACACATTCTTTTCTTTGTATGAATTCACTTGGAAGAGTCCCTTCCATAGCACTTCAAATTTTTTATGCTATCCTAGTCTTGCAATACGTTCATCATACTTTAGTACCAGGCTTCCTTCCTAGAAAACTAGGTTCAAAGTATTTTTATTGAACCATCGTTTAACTATCTTTTGGTGACTGATCATGGATCCATAACCCTTTTCTCTATCTTCCTCAAGTTTGAGGAGTTCCACCAACTTTACTTCCATTTCACCACTTTCTTCAATCTCTAGGGATTTTAGCAGTTGCAAGGCAGGGATCTCTATGGAAATGGGTAAAACCACCTCTTTTTCATACACCAATTCATAAGGAGAGGCCTTCAAGATTTGCTTGGGAATAATCTGGTATGCCCACAAAGTAGCTTGTAGGTGCTTTTTCCAATCCCCTTTTTGCTCTAACCCGATGGACTTCATTAACCTAATTACATTTTTGGTGGTCAACTCCACTAACCTATTTCCTTATGGGTAGTAATTTGATGAAGTTTTAACGTAAACCCCATTTTGATAGCAAAATATAACATCCTCAAACCTACAAAGCTGGTGCATTATTAGATATGATGGTTTTTGGTGAACCAAATCTAGTTACTAGCTCTTCAAGGAAGTTGATGATCTCTCCCTCTGTAGCATTTTTTAGGGCAACGACCTCCACCCACTTTGTGAAGTAGTCGGCCACCGTAAGGATCCACTTATGGCTAGCATTGGAAATAGGGTTGAATAAAATACAAACCCCATTAAGCAAAGAGAAAATCAATTATAATTGGGCTCAAAGGAAAGTCATAATTCTTTCTTTTGCTAACAAATTGGCATTGAGTGCCCTTTTTCACAAGATGGTGCACTTCGGAAAACATGGAGGGATAATAGCATCCTCCTCACATTATCTTAAAGGAAATAGTATTGATGCAGTAATGTCCACCCTCATGAATATTATGAAATTCATTAAGAACCTTTTACCACCCATGGCTTATTCAAACATCAGAGTAGCACACCATCATAATTCCTTTTAAATAAGATACGTCTAATTAATACATACCTACTGCCTTATAGTCAGTAGTATCAACTTTTATGCGATGAAAGGTTAGTCGGGT
The DNA here is from genome assembly GCA_007258455.2 of Sequoia sempervirens. Lineage (NCBI taxonomy): Eukaryota > Viridiplantae > Streptophyta > Pinopsida > Cupressales > Cupressaceae > Sequoia > Sequoia sempervirens. The sequence continues at coordinate 20,530 of VDFB02145197.1, forward strand.
ACTACCCCTTTTACATATAGTGTGTTTGATCTATCACCTAGGACTTGGAAGACTTAAGCTGGTTTGTGTAAACTTGATTGATCTCCTTCTCAGCTACAAAACTTGATTCCTATGCAAGATATTTACATAGACCTATTCCCTAAACTAGCTTGGTTGGTCTAATGTCAATATCATACTCTAAGATCTTCATGATCCAGTTGACCCTTTTTTTAGTTATCTCACCTTCAATCATATACTCCCACACACTGGGATGTGCGACAAGAATGGTAATTCTATATGCCATCAATAAGTGTCAAAAATTCTTTACCCTCTTAATAATGGAAAAAGATTTCTTTACAACAAAATTGTACCTGGCTTCATATCCTTTAAGTCTTCTAGAGTGGAATGTGATAAGATGCTCCCTATTATTTTCTTCATCCTTCTGAGTCAGTACCAAAGCTATGCTATGTTGGTTGTTATATACATAGAGTAGTAAATCCTTTGAAAAGTCTAGGTTAGCCAACACCGGGCTAGTGGAGATAGCTACCTTTATCTCCTCAAAAGTTATTTTTCCTTTAGGGGTCCATTTGAACATTAGGTGATTTTTTTTAGCATAAGCGTGATGGGCCTCATGATGCCTACAAAATAATAAATGAACTTGCTAACAAATTTGATCTTCCCTAGAAAGGACTGCAACCCTTTTTGATTTACTGGTAGGGGTAACTCCAGTATAGATCTCAACCTTTTGGGGTCTATTGCTATTCCCTACTTTGATACCACAAAGCTTACCTTGGAGCACTCCGAAGACACAATTTTGGGATCCAAGGAATCCTAAACTATTGAAATTTCTAGAAAACCTTTTCCAGATGATCAAGGTGATCATCCTTTGACTTTGAAAAGACTATTAGATCATCTAGATATATTAAAATAATTTTATTAATTAATCCTATAAAAGCAATATCCATTGCTTGCTAAAAAGTTGCACTAGCATTTCAAAGTCTAAATGATATTTTTGAGTATGCAAATGTTCCCCACTTAGTGGTAAACATTTTTTTATGATGGTTACCTTCATTTACATATACCTGGTTATAACTAGAGAAACCATTGAGGAATGAGAACATCTCTAATCTAGCCATAGTCAATAAGATCTACTCCATTGATGGCAAAGGGTAGCAGTCTTTTAGCAAGGTTTTATTCAAATTTTTGAAATCAACATAGAGTCTAATATCACCATTCTTTTTCTAAACTGATACCAAATTTGACACCCAGGTGGAATACTTAATCAAATATATGATCTTTGATTCGATCAATTTTTTGAGATTTGCACCATCAATGCTTCAACTTTTAGATTGAATGGCCTTTTCTTTTCTTGGACATGCTTTGATCCTTTAGCCAAGTCCATAGTATGCTAAATTATGTCTGGATCATAACATCTAAGAACATCATAGGTCAAGGTTATGACTACATCATATCTAGAACATAGATCCCTTAATCTTTCCTTATCATTCTATGGAAAATCCCTTCTGACCTTTAACTTTCTATAGCTTTCGGCATAATCTCTTGGGTATGTGTAGGATTGATGAGCTTAAAATATGCTCATAATTTGGATGTTATGATAAACTTTTAAATGCCTTTACTTTTGTTATTTCATGGCTATTTAAACTTTGTTGAAACCTTTTATTGGGATATCCTGTAGCAAGATACTTTCATATTCCTGCAGCTCATTGTGTTGACTTGATTGCATTTATTGCCCCGTTGACTCCCTAAAATGACTGGTATATCGTATACAACTTTTTGAATGATGAAGTAGATTTAAAATGTGTGATTAATGAATAGATATCGTGTATGTGCCATACGCCTTTTCTTTCACATCTGTACCTTTTGTTTCACAGGTTGTTGAAGAATGATCGAGTCAAGCGCAACCGATCTCGGCCTTGCAGTAAAGTCCATTTCCTGCACGACTTCGAGGAAGCTCCGTGAAGACTCTTTGACCGAAACCATGGGAAAGAATTTTAATGACAGTCAATCTGGAAAGAGTGGAGCGCTAGATTCTCTCCGAATTGGGATGAACGCATAAATTCATTATGAAGTTTGATCCTTGATTCGGGGATATACTTTACTTCCACGTCTTTCTTTGATTGGGTTAGTTAGTTAGTTGCTCTCCTGTTTTTAAATAAAGTTCTCCTCCTGCGCGAGTGAGAAGGGAGAGACAGAGAGATGATAGTTAGAAAAAGATAGAAGTATAGTGATAACAGATATCATGTAAGAATCAGTATGATAATGAGAAACAGAATCTGGATGATCAGAGACAGAGTTTGTTGTTAGTTTCCACATCAACAAAACAATGTATACCATTCTGTTTTCATGAATAAAGTTTGATGAAGTTCTGAGTTTAGCATCTGTGTAATCGTTAGATGCTTGCTAAAGGGGCCCACTTAGTAAGTATCTGTAGCTAGCTAGTTAGTTGTTCTTTTCTGTTGATCTTCAGTTAGCTTTCATCTTTGAAGTTTTTATGCAAACTCAGTCTTGTACTACTCCTGCAGTATTGGTGAACCATCCCTATGTCTACCTAAAGATAAGGCTTCCATGGTTTGTGCTTCAACAGAGTCAAGTATGGTTTCTGTTTTAATCAAAGCATAGTTGTGTTAAAGAACTTTGCATTACCTTCCTGTAGCATGGATAAAATTCTTTTCCAGTATTTATTTCTGCTAAGATTTGACCGAAACTAGTTCTTAGTGTATATATTTTGCCGCGCCATTTAAAGTATACGTCCCCTGGTTTGACAAGTAAATGAATGTCCATAGAGAGATATAAGTCACCTGTTGGAATGTCCAATTCCCAGGAAAGGTTTTACTATGATTTTCATATCCTTTTGTGGGCGCGACCATTTTTGGCGCCGTTGCCGGGGATGGCGTCTAGCTAGGAGTCTGTCAGAAGTCATTTTTAGCATTAGTTTAGTCTGTTAGTCAAAAAATTTCAAAATCTTTCAAGCTACCACTCACCGTATTGCATGCATAGAAAAAGAAGAGACGCATTGGGAAGGTTCCTCCTTGAAAATCTATTTATTGAACTACCATTTGACCCAGTTGATAACGAACCTGAGGAAAATCCATTCGCTCTGTTATTCTAGCAACCAAACATGGCAAATAATCCACCTAATAATCCACCTCCTGCATTTGAGTTTCCCATTGTTCCCCAATAAGATACCGGCTAACTTTAAAAATATTCCCTCTCGCTCCAAAGTTTTATTATGGCTTGCTTACGAGGACCCAAACTTCGGCTTGAATTTGATGTCCTCTGCCACAGTTATGACTACAACATAGATGATCATAAACTGAAGTTATTTCCTTCCACCTTGAAGGAAGGAGCTCTTAGGTGGTTCATGAGTCTGGGAAGAGGCGTTGTAGATAGTTGGGCAGCTATGCAGATGAAATTCCTTGAAAAGTATAAGGAATATTGTAAGAGTGCCAGCAAGGGTGATGACATATTCCAAATTCAGCAGAAGGAGGATGAAAGTCTGGAAGATTACATTTTCAGGTTTTTGTTTTCACTAAAAAGGAACTCAAAACCATACTCTCGAGCTACATAAAGCTATAACCAAAGTAGGTGATTAGCAGTAGCCAAGGCAAGCCCTAAGAAGCACAGATAGTGAGTATAACCCAGCTTGGGGATTGATATAAAATATGTCTTAACTACTCTCGAGCAATAGTTAAGAAAGGTTGAGGTCATCATGCTACAATGGGGAAGTCTTCTTCTGGTGGAGTTTCCCAGATAGAGATAACAAATTTGTTATCTGACTTCAAGCAAGACATCATTAATAATATGGCTAC
>VDFB02145198.1:0-66236 GCA_007258455.2 Sequoia sempervirens
ATCGAATTTGAGTGTGTGCATGTATGGTGTATCTATTCCAATAAAGGTTCTTCCTATCTTGGAATAACTATATTAAATATTTAGGCTATGTGAGTTGAATCCTTATGACTGTCGTGCAATGACGTCCTAGGTATTGCTCCGCTGTCAGACATGATTTCATAGCCCCGATGGAGTTACCTCTAGTTCTCTCAAAGCATTGCACTATTGCCAGCCAGTCGTCCATATCCCTAGTAGAGATACTTGAATTACCCTTCTCATATTGAGTTTTTCCATCATTCAATGTTTCTCTTTTCTTTTCTTTTGTATAAGCTTACTTAAATAAATTCTTTTTCATCTTTTCCTCAATACTCGAATCTATCATCTTGAAATTTGGGTTGAGAACTACAATGGACTTCATGATAGTGTCAGGACTTAGATTTTTTATCCTAAATCTAGAATACAATTACCTCGAGACAAATAGGCCTTCATGTAAACATATGTTTCTATCTATTATGTGACAAATTCAGCCGTGGTTTATGAGATTACTTACAATATACCTATTTGTTCTTAACCTTTCAGGCTACCATTTAAAAAGAACACAAGACACAGGTCTCTAAATGAATAAAATTCCACAGACCTACCTGAAAATACCTAAACCAACTTCTCTCCTAGTACCCACAGTATACATTGAATAACCACTCTAAATTCCAAAATAGAGCAAAACAAAGGTCACCTAGAAACAAAAGAACAAAAACACAAGCAATAACAACAAAACAAAACAAACAAACAATACAAAAAAATGAGCTAATTACATATATACAACCAAATAGAACATCAGACCCTCATGGGCCAAAGTAATGTTTGAGAAACTGCCCATTAACAGGCAATGGAATAGGCTCTACCATTAAAGTGCTTAACTAAAAGGCATTCTCGCCCAAGATTTCAGCAATATGATAAGGACCCAATCAAAGTTGTTCAAACTTTTGATGGTCCCCTTTCTTTTCCCTGGCTTTATCCCACAGTAATACAAGGTCTGATATTCTAAAAGCTTTGATTTTTTCTCTTTTGTCAAACCAACATTTGACAACTTGTTGTTTAGAAAATTGTTGTAAAGCAGCATCTCTTTGTTCATCTAGATTCAGTAAACTGGTTAGTCTAACTTCTATCCTATCATCGTTTGAGTAAAATTCTTGCATAAACCTAAGAAGAGATATCTGTAGATGGATAGGAAAGACCAGGTCTTGGCCGTAGACTAACTTGAATGGTGAGTTTCCTAAGGCGGCCTTGATTCAATTTCTATCTTCCCATAAGGAAAATCTCAGTTGAGTATGCCAATCCCTAGGATTACTTTCTAACAATTTCTTAATTACTTCCAATAGATTTTTGTTGGTAAACTTAGCTACTCCATTCCCCTGTGGGTAGTAATTAGAAGAATATTTTAACACAATTTTATGCTCATATGCCCATTGAATAAATTCAACTGAAAAAAAAGTGAGACCATTATCACATACTAGGGCAAACAATACTCCAAACTTGGTAATGATGCATTCATTAAGGAATTTGATGACAACCTTAGTGGTGTTGTTCTTACAAGGTTGAGCTTTAGTCCAACATGTACAATAATCGGTTGTTGTTAAAATAATTTTGTGACATGTAGAAGAGTTGGGGTTAATCACACCGACAAAGTCTAATGCCCATTGGGAAAATGGTCTTACCTCATATACAGCCTGCAGGGGCATTGTTGGATTGTGTTCCCTGGATGTGGAAGTCTAACATATATGACATGTCCTCACATGTTGGTGAGCATCGTGGAACACATGGGGCCAGTAGTAACCCGATCTCAGAATTTGGCGTGCCATGGAATCTATAGAACCATGTCCACTACCATGTTTGTCATGAAATTCCATTATGGCTTGTTTTGCTTGTTGCTGATCAAGGCAGCACATATAGATGCCTTCAAAGTTTTTTCGGTACAAAGCTCCCCCTTTAAGCATGTAGTGGGAACTCGTCAACCTAAGTGATCTCCTCTGAGTGGCATTCATTCCATCTAGATATTTTTTATTTAACAACAAAAGGATCAAATCAACATACCAAGGATCACCTATAAATGATTATACCGTATACTATTTATAGGTAATCTTAGCATCAACGTTTGTCATTTCCTTGGATAATCCTTGTCCTTGGACTAGCTTCATCAGATGGATTTCAAGGACAAATTCTTGTAGGATTTCCATCCACTTTCCTCGTCTCTCCCCTAGTTCACTCTGCATAAGAAGGGACTTTACAGCAGGGTCAAAAACTATGGCAGTAATTTGACTGCGGAGGATATAATGTCAGAACTTCTTGACAGCTCGCACCAGTGCAAAATCCTTTTTCTCCAAAGGTGGATATCTAACTTCAGCATTCTTGAATAGAGAACTCATAAAATCAATCGTCCTTTCATCCCCTTCACCTTTTCATTGTGTCAAAACAACAACGCAAGAATGGTCAGATGCAAAAGAATATATATAAAAAGGCTTCAGATAATCAGGGCTAGTTAAAACCGATGCCTCTAAAATAGACCATTTAATCTGCAAGAATACAAATTTAGCCTCATTGCTCCACTCGATCTTAGCATCCTTCATCATTTTGTTGAGGGGTTTGGCGATCTCCGCAAACCCAGTTATGAATTTCTGCACAAAGTTTATCTTCCCAAAAAAGAACCTCATCTCCTTTTTGCTACTGGGCATGGTCAGTTTCAAAATGGATTCCACTCTGTCTGGGCCAATTGAAATTTATTTCTCTGATATTATGTGGCCTAGTAATTTTCCTTTTGAAACTCTGAACACACTTTTTCAGATTGAAGGAGACTCCATAACTTATGCACTTTTGAAGGACCTTTGATAGATCTATAACATGGTTTTCTCTATTCTTGGAAAACATAGTCAAATCATCCATATATATAATAATACACTTACCTACCAAATCCTTGAATTCCACATCCATCGCTCACTAAAAGGTGGCTCCAACGTTGATAAGACCGAATGGCATCCTCCAATAAACAAATGTCCCCCACTTGGTAGTGAAGGTGGTCTTCATCCTATCCTCATAGTTGACCATCACCTGATTGTATCCTGAATATCCATCTAGGAATGACATCATTTACGAGCCATTCACTATTTGTAACACCCCATCCAGGGAAGGAAGAGGATAATTTTCCTTTGAAGCTTTGTTAAGGTTTCTAAAGTCAACGCATAACCTAATCTTTCCACTCTTTTTACGAACAAGGACTAGATTAGTGACCAAAGTTGAATGTCTTACTGGAAAGATTATCCTTGCTGATAGCAACTTTTGCACTTCCTTCTGAAAATATATATATAACCAAAGAAAGCAGAGAATTTGATCTTACTAGCATGCATGGATCATTTATATTCCATGATTTCATAACCCTTCAACAAAAAGGTTTATCTAATTTGAAAGTAGCAACAAACTCCATTTCCATGTGATTGTGTGTTTGCCCAGATGCTCCTGCATTAGTGAGTTAGTTACCATGTGTGTTCATGGTGTTTGTATGAGTTGGTCTCTATGTGGTTTTATGTGTGGTCATACATTGACGTTGACCTAGAACTAACATATAAATAGAAGTCATTTTCTATCACACTATTGTATATGAATCAGATTTGAAACACAAGTTCAAACATTGGTTGTGATTTAAAAATAGAGACACGAGATCTCATCCCAAATGTAAGGATGAGATATCTCTGTTCGAATGGGATATGTAGGTGGGGCCACGATCAATGAAGTCTTGAGGTTGATGTTTGGGTCTAGGGATGGCCCTAAAATTGAAGGCCTATCATATTTAATGCAAGCTTGTAAGATTGTAGCATAAGGTTGTTGCCATGGCTATGGTTGGTAAGATTATGAAGCTAACGCTTCTACATTCAATAAATATTGTTAGATTGTTTAGCCAATTAAGATAATACTTGAAGTGTAATGATATTAAAAAAAAATAGTAACCAAAATGGTTATTGCATTTATTCATCCTTTTCCATTTGGAAAATTTCGTTTAATTTTTTACATTAATCTCTTATATTTTTCCTTTCTAACTACTTGTCCATTTTTGGAACTTTGGCATCAATTTATGCACTTCTATGATAGCCCTTCCACCTCCTCTTGTTACTTTTGTGGCAAATAATTAACCCCTATTCTTCTATCAAGTTCAAATATTTTTCCATCTTGATATCACTTTCACCATTAAAAGATCCCTAATTTTTACATAACAAAAACTACAATTTAACTCCTTTTTCTTCTCACAATTATAACCAAACATATTTTTTTAATAATAAAAGCCACAATTTAGTTCTATTTTCTTTTTACAAAGGTGTTCATGTTTAAAAATAATTAAAGTCATTTTTAAAAAATCACAATTTAATTCCCATTTCTTCTAACAATTTTCAGCCAAATATTATAATTTCTTTCTTTTTTCAAAAAAAATTAAAAAGTTTAATAAAAATCAAATCATAAGTCAATTTATATCATATATAATATAGCATATCACTTGTCAATACTTTGATGCATTTGAAATTTCCACCTAAGTAGGCACAAAATTAGATAGAAAATGATATGGTATGTAAACTTTACCACTACAATTCTTTACCAATATTGTCAATATTTTAAAAATAGACACAAAAGTAGATAGAAAATGGCATGGTATGTAAACTTTACCACTACAATTCCTTACCAATATTGTCAATATTTAAAAATATGTCTCATATGTACCATATATTCTAAATCACAAATACCTTAAAAATCTATGTGCTCTTATATTTTATTTTTCCTTCATAAAAATAAATTTAATTTAAACCGTTACCTCTAAATTTTGAATTTCTATCATTATAAAAAAAATTAAATCTTAATCTTCAAATTTCATATAAAATTCATTTCAATCATACAAATAACTCAACCTTAATTTCATAAAAAATTATTTCAATTATTTTTATCTTAATCTTTTAAATTTCATATAAGATTCAATTCAATGATTAAAATCCTAACATTTCCTTTAGAATAACTCAAAATCCATTCCTAACAAAAATTAACATGAATTAAATAATGAATAATATATATAAATTTTAACATATAGATTAACTAAAATAATTAATTTTCCACTTAAGATTTCACACCACATATTTGAAGTTATTAATCACATGACTTTAAAATGATAATAATCTAAACCTTATAAACTAATCCAAAATTAACTAATCAAACTCATGATGTTAAAAAATTAATTCATATTATTTCATCCAATTATATTGAAAATATAATATTAAAAAATTAATAATAAGTTTAAACATTTTCTTCAAACAATTTTGTAATTTTTCTCTTGAAAGCTATTTGCCTCTTTATAGCTATAAGGCATATATTTAGGTTCATTTCTTTAGAAGTGCAACATCTTTCATCTCCAATAAATCTACCCATGTAATTAATGATAATCAAATTTATCAATTTACAAATATTGTAATTTTTCTCTTGAAAGCTATTTGCCTCTTTATAGCTATAAGGCATATATTTAGGTTCATTTCTTTAGAAGTGCAACATCTTTCATCTCCAATAAATCTACCCATGTAATTAATGATAATCAAATTTATCAATTTACAAATATTGAAAAAAAATTAGACATTTTCTTTCGAGAGCAATTTTGCAACTTCTCTCTTGAAAACTATTTGCCTCTTTTTAGCTATAAGACATATAATTGAGTTCATTTAGTTCGACATGCATCATTTGTCATCTCCAATAACTATCCATGTAATAAAAAATGGTAAAGTTATACTCTGACAACTTTTTTCAAACTATTATTCTATGTTCACAACTGCAAAGAGTTCCTAAAGAAAAAGTAAAAATCAATAATCACTTAAACAAAATTAAATGGGAAATCCTATACAAAGATGATGTAATATGCTCCAAGACTGTTACAGCATTCGTTAAAGTTTAGAGTTTAAGATGACAATCCTAGAGCTACTTATTGTGATGTAATATGTTCTAAACAATCACAACTTCTGTCTAAGTTTAATTTCTGATTTTGCTATATTCTCTCTGGATTTTTAATTCTGTTGGACTTTTGTAGTGTATATCTACATCAAAAGAACCTATTTTAAATCAATTTAAAATAAGAAACCTAAAATAATTAAATTTAACAAGAAACAATTTCCAAACATCAAATAGTATAATGTTAACAATTTTATCCATAAAATACGTCGAATTGTTTTTAGCTGGAAGACATCTCTTCTCTTGTATAGGAAGACTGTATCACTTGATAGGGAAAATTCCAGGCATACACAGTCAGAAGAAGACTAAACCACTTGATACCGGAAAATTTAGATTGTCTGTCAGAATTTCTATATGATTATATCATATATTTAATCTATATAATTTTCTATTTCAAATCAAATAAGCTCTTCAAATATTGACCGTCAAATTTAGGACCTTAAGATGTGAACTCTGAACATAAATTTGTATCGATCGTTGTTCAGCTGCTCAAAGATACAATTGTCTCCTTCCTCTATTTTATTATCACGTACAAAACATCCCCACCCCGCAGTAAATGTAGGCCTCCTGTCTTTGATTATGCACTGTACCTTCCACCATTGGTTACACTCTCCATCCAAAAGAACAACTACATTTTTTTGGTTTGGTAGTTGAATCGAACATCTCGGAGGATTTGGGAAGGCCTGCATTCCCAAACCACGACAAAAACCCAAGTCATTGGATTGCATTAATTTAGTACATTCTTCTTTGACTTTACAATTCACACAAATGCAGATCTACAGGTCCTTAGAGATCTATCAGGAAAATGAAGTAACAAAAACAAGTTATGAGATTGCCTATTGTTAGCTTCTTAAATACCTCTTTTAAAATCCTACATTCCTGATTTAAATTTGAGAATATCTATATAACCAAAGAAATCAGAGAATTTGATCTTACTAGCTTGTATGGTTTATTTATATTTTGTGATGTCATAACCCTTGTTTGAGAGGGTTTATCTGATTTGAAAGGAGGAGACTCCATTGTCATGTGCTTCTGAGAGGAGAAACAATATGCAGGCTCCTTGGATGAATTGCCTGCAATAAAAGTCACTTAATTGTTACTTATAAAATTACAATTCAAATGCCAACTCCAAAAGTTAGTCATGGAACATACAAATTTAACAAGCTCTATATTTTTGGACAAAACTTTTGCTTATCAAGAAATGAGGATTTCCTTTTACTTCTTCGATTTTCAGCCACCGCTTCAGACTCGTGGCCATTTTCCTCATCAGAAACCAAATCAATCAGCAATTTATTGCCCACTGATTGATTTAAACTGCATATTTTCTTAGAAGGGCATCTCTTGTTTGAATCAATGTTTGGTTTTTCAACATGAAGAGCACTGATAGTTTTCACACACCCAGATCTTCCAAACATATGAACCTCCAAGTATGACTTCGCTATGTAGTTGAATACTACAAAATCTCCCATTTGCAGCCTATAATAATTGACAAATTCTTTCCACCCATGTCGAAATTCCAGTTTATTGTTTGTACTCATTAACTCCACCTCCCACTCGTGCCCACCTGGGCCTTGCAACACCATTTGTTTGTCTTTCTCATGTATAAGCTGTGAAACAAATGCCTGAGGAATGCGCTGCATGAAACACATTACACAATTTCTTTTCACAGTTTGTAAATAGTGTAAGAGAAATTTCTAAAAACTTAAAATGATTGGAGTAAAGTATAAAACTTACTAGTTTGTCTGTAAAGTCTCCAAGCATAACTTTGAAGAAAGAGGCGGAACCATCAAAGCGCTCTCTGTCGTGGTATTTGCCATGAATTTTATAACACTTATGACTGCATACTTTGCATGGTATAAAAAGCTCCCCCGTTTCTTCATCCTCCATGGCAAAGTGCAAAAGCTATTAAGAACCAAGCTAAACTAAGAGAGGGTGAAGGAGACACCCACAAGAATGACTGACCTGACAAGAGTACATGGTGTTGGCCTTATAAGCCCATGGGTTACACGTTACAGTACTCTGGCACGTTTATGAGATGTGTTCGGCTGCAATTTTCCAACCTAGTACTTGCAAGGAAAACTTTAAAGCAGCTAAATATTAATAACACCAAGGAAAATGTGCCACCGCCGCCGCCACTTATGTGGCTGACAAAATGAGAAAAAATGATGAACATTAGCATGTCTCGAGAAGAGCGTGTGGTGTAATAGGTAGCATGGAGATATTGCAACATACAGAGAATGAATGGTAGCATCAAAATAGGGGCAGCACGTAAAAAATGGTGTGAGGCTTATGTTGGAGAATCGAATAAAAGGCATTTTGTCTGGATTTTATGTTGTGGCGTGAGAAAAGTAATGTAGAGAATGAAACGTTGGGGGCATGAGATATCCTTCCCACCATTTAGCTTCAAAGGGGCGTCCAAAATTTGCATAGCGTGAGAGCCACCTAAGATAGAATGTCAAGCCAAAAAATAATGATCAAAGCAGTCTTGGAAATCGGGAGAATAGGTATTGCTATATTTTTCAGTTGAAAAAAGCATAAAAAATATGCTGTTGTTGTTCACATATGTAAAGGAGAGGCATTAAAAATAATTTATAAAATATCATTACAAATATTATAAAGAAATGTCAGAAATAAGGAAGAGGATTCATAGTTGAGCACCCTAACTTTGCACTTCTCAAAATCTTATGTGAAAATTTCAAATCACTCCCAATTTTTTACAGCAGCTTACATGGCAAGTCCCTTGCTTATAACTAAGCTTTCAAGGCCACATCATCAAATATGATGCCACATCAGCATTTTTTGTCAAGGTGTCCAAAAAGGTCCAAGAAAAGTGAGAACGATACTTGTACACTAAATCATGTTTTATTGGTGAGTTGATGTGGCATCACATGATTTGTTGTTTTTTAAATCTAAGGAATACATTTCATTCAAGTATGGGTAGTCATCATCAACACTTACAACTTTAAAGTCACAACTATTGGTTCTCCCCCCTAGGCATTGGAATAAATTTGATTGAGATGTTGATTTTCTACTCATAAAAGAGGCATTTCGACTAGAATATAGGCATGCAAAGTTAGGTGTAAAAGGGAGCAAGAATGGTGTTAGAAAATGAGTTTGATGTTTTAAAAACATTTATTGTAGAATTACAAAATTAGAAGTCTTATATTTAGTGTGATTTTAATAATGTTAAAATAGAAATGAAGGTAATAGAATAAGTTATTCTTTTAGAGAATAGAAGTTAGAAATAAATAATTTTAGGAAGAGAACAATTAATATAAATATGTAGATTGATAATGGAATTTAAAATCTAAAATTAATAGGGAAGTTAAACTAGACTTGGTTTGTAATTGAATATTTCTATAGGATGGTTTTATTTTATTTTTAATGGGAAGTTAGTGTAATTGTAAAGACATCCATGTGATTGTGTAAATATTTGAAAGGATGGAAAAAATAGTGATGAAAGATGACAAATATATAGGAAAACACTAGATTAAAAACAAACAATCGTGGAAATAGGCCAAGAAAGAGGGTTGTGTGGGTCAAGAGAATTAGTCTATGAAGATCGGCACTAAAACAAGTGCAATTTGTAAGGTCAAAAGTATAATGTATACAATTTGTGACATTACAATAAAAATCATATGATCCTTCTTCATGAGAACTATTGTTGAGCCCTCTAATAATGTGCACACTATAAACTCTATATAGTATGATTAGGTACTACAAGTAGTACTTGTTGTCTACCCCTTAAGAACCTAGAAATCTCACATACTTCTCTAACCAAATAAACACTTTCTCTTTCTATTAAAGAGAAGTGATAGGATGCAACACCTTTAGAAGTGTTGGGACTTTCAACTTTTGCAAATTTGAAGTGCCCATATTGAAATTTTCGCCTTTGCACACATCAAAAGTGCACTTGAAAAATCTTCCCAAGTGATCTACTTTGGAGGGTCGTAATTCAGAGCCAATTGATTTTCAAGCCAAACCCCTTAGTGAAAACATTTACTTGACATATGTGAACGTGCATGTCAGTTTTCAGCTTCCCACAATGAGTTTTGATAAGGTTTTGAAAAGCGAAACTGGAGGCTTTTTGACACTTTTTTGTTGTTTGCAAACTCTCTGTTCTACAAAGTGATCGCCTATTCGAGTTGATATCTCATGGCTGGATAATTTTCAAGACAAACAGATTATTTCTCCCCATTCTCCCTACATTCATATGCTCCCATGTCTAGTTTCAGAGCCTCATGATCTGATTTGCTATTTTTTCGAGATCAAAAGCAAATGAAGTTTGTTCTGATTTTACATCTGCATTTCTGACATGTTTCAAGGTGGTCAATTTTGACCCCTAATATCTCGTGCAAAATGATGATTGAAGGAAAGTCCTCTTGCACTCATACTCACTGTACCTAAATGATCGAAAGTTTCCAGTGGCAGCTTCCCAGGAGTTGATTTGGTATTTTTTCAAAATGGTGATTGGATGAGTTTTAATTGGTTTTGAACAAGTGCAATTTCAGAAAAGTTTGAGTAAGCAACTATGTTGATTAATATCTTGTGCCTTAATATCTCTTTTGTTGAGTTGTTTGTTGTATTACATTCTCGGGTCAAATGTCTACATGCCTACAAATTTTCATAGCTCCAGCAGGTCATTTGACTAGTTCCCCATAGCGATTCCAAAGGCAACTTGACCAATTTTGACTATTCTACAAAAATGCCTGAATGCAAGTTTTAATGATAACCCACTTCAAATTTTCACTTTAGATACACTCACAGGTAGCCTCAAATCAGTTTAGGGTAAAACTTGTTTGAAAACAAAAACTTTCTTAGTTGGACCCACAGAGGACCTGACAATAGTCACATAATTTGAGGATAGCTTGTTTCCTAAGTTGTTTGCAAGTTGGAGATGTGTAAAGAAGGATGCATCTAAAGGGATGAAGAAAAGAATTTGGTTGTCTTTGAGACTCAGTCCATTATACGAGGGTCTCACAATTGATCCAATTCAAAGTGAAGTGGTAACTATGGCTTGTGTAAAAGCAGTGAAGATCATGCTAACATACTCTCATTTGGATTGCCAATAAAGTCATAGATTTTATCAACCTAATGCAATTCAGTTTTCTCCATTGACATTCCCTTAAGAAAGAAGTGAAAAATGGTAAAAGTACAATTAAAAATAGAGGGTTCCCTCTTATTGCTCTGATTTGAATGCATTTATAAGTGAAACTAGAATGAAGGTGTTGGGTAAGAATGATTGATGCAATGAGAAAGCAAGAAAAAGGTTATTTTAAGAGAGGCTTCCTCTAATTCCTCAAGGCACATTCATAGAATTTTTTAAGGCATAAAGGATTCTACTATACACAAGATTGTGTATGGGCGCAAATTTATCTAGAGTGTAAAACTTACAATGAAATGGGTATTAAATCTACATTCTTATGCATATGAGAGCATGTAATACAACCACCCAGAGACCATGGTTCGAAATGAATTGGCTGAGGATTTTCCACATTTAAAAAAAGAATGGGAGGCTAAGTCTTGATACTGAGCCTGAAGGCTAATTTAATGGAAGCTTGAGGGAGACCAGGATACACATATTGACAAGTAGGAATTGTAGTGCTCTCATTGCATAGGCCAGTTGCATCATGCCTAAGCAATATGTATAGTGACCAAAATGCAGAGAGGAAGGTTATGTTACATTAAGTTACCATGAGATGAAGTCATAACATTATTTAGCCTTGCTTGGTTGTTTGAGCAACTACATGATAGTAAGAAGAAGCAAATATTTTCACATTGGCTAATACGGTTCAAGTTTCCTAATATTTTGGATACAAATATTTGTGAAGTAGCCATGGCGTACCATTAATTAAAACATAGGAAAATTAAACATGGAATCGATGGGAAAAGAGCCACAACTTAGCATAGCATGAGAAGCCTGGAAATAATGATCTCAAGCTTGCCAAATGAGAGAGGTAAGACATCATGAGGAGATTTGATGGCTGCCTTGTAGGAGAGTTGATGTTGCGCTAAGCAGATTTTTGCACATACAGTGAAAATGAACAAAATGGGCATAAAGTTGAGGGACCAAAGGACGCGGTTATGCCTCTGGGAAAGATTTGAAATTACATTGTGAAATGATTAGCAGCAATAAGGGAAATATTCTTGGTGTCCTTGTGCCAGCTAATGGGAGGAATCCAACGCACATAGCAATGAGCTTGCAACTTGAAAATAGACCAAACTTATTTGAGGAAGCTCACATTTTGTAGAATGTTAGCGCAGCCTAAAAGATGCTTTGCACAATGAAGAAGAAGTGTCTTGAAGCTCTTTGAAGGAGCACCAACACAAAGCTTGGGAATAATTTGTTGCAAATTGTATAAGAGAAAATTTGCACCCCATGTGCAAATCCCCTTTTTGCCCTTATCCACTTTAGAAAACCAAGATCAGAGGCTTAATTCCACCTAAGCTCGCTTCTTGCATCACACTTGGTGCATGTTTTGAGTGTCGGTGGAGGTGTTTCTATCGGGGACGCTTGCACGACATGCAAACATTCGCACGTTGTGCTTACATCCCTGACAGATTCCAGCATCTGGAGCCTGCAGAGGTGTTACACTTCCCATTGAGGGTTGATTTGTAATGCCCTCCTTGGCCGACCGACTTGAATATGGTCGTTTCTCTTCATCTCTCCTTCATATTCATCCCTTGAACAAGCCTTTTAGCTCTTATACGATCTCTTCAGATCTTCTACAATCCTCTACACATCTCTTCACATCTTCTTCACTCCATCCACAAGCTCTGAGCAGCTTCTTCACCATCTCTTCAATCTCCAAACACTTTACACTTCATAGCAACAACATCAACACTCCACCACTTCAGTAGAGCAAGTGTGGAATAAATGGCATTGCAGCAGAGGCTTGAGTTCCTCTCATTTTCTCCCCCATTAGACTTGAGTGCTCTTGGTGGAGGTGGTAATCTTTCAATCCTCTCCTCTATTACTTGGTTGAGTAGCATAATACTATTTTGTAGTGCTTTAAGTGCTTTTTACTTCCTTTCTACTTTTCTCTCTCTCTATTTGGCTGTCTATGGAGGTGGGAACACCAAAACGGGGTCTGATTGAGGCAAACCTCTATACAACCACCCAACACTTTCTCTCTCCCTCTTGTGTGCAGGTATTGAAGACACTCACGAGCAGGAAGCTTCATCACTCGCATGGTCATAATTATTTCTTTTCTCCTCACTTATCTTCTCTACTTTACTTTATTTCATTTCTATCACTTTCTGTTACTTTATCATGTCCTGTCATTTTCCTACATTTTGTTAGTTCTCAGTAATTAGGATAGAAGCATTCACTTTTCTATTTTATGAGACATTATCGCTTTTTGGTCTCTACGAGATGCTAGTGCGCCTTTGGGACGCTAGCGTGCCGCTCTGTCGTCTGTATTTTGTGTTGTCGTCCTTTGGCTAAGAGCTCGAAAGTCTGTCTAGAAAACCTCTGTGACCTGCTCTTTCAAATTTTGAAATTCTCGCCATTGTTCCATTGATGTAATATAGGGCAGTTCACCCCGTGAGGCTCTCTGAGTGAAGAGAACTCATGAGTAGCGAATCCCCCTATATTACATTTTGGTGAACCCAACGTGAAGAACAGTGTTCTTCAAAAAACTATGAATCTATTTACCCCTACTTGGTGGGGTCATAACTTTTGACTCGGTGCTCAAAATTCAGAACCGATTACACCATTGGAAAGGTCTCCTAGAGAACTACTTCAGTCCCTAAAATACTAGTGCCTTCAATAGTCAAATTTTAAGGACCAATGCAAGTTTTGACCTCAAATTTTGCTCTGGATACCTCTGAAAATGCAAATTACTAGAACATAGAAAATATCAAAAAAATCGTAATGAATTTGATATCTTCTTTTATTAGTTCAGTATCTAATTTTGTTCAAAATATTAATGATGTTCCATTTAATGCATGTGATGGTAACTTGGCTTTGCCTATGTCACTTGGTATCTTTGATCCTTCTCATAAGATTCCTCGTGCTTTGGAAGACATCTTGTTGCAAGAAGATGACATCATTGATACTTTTCTTAATGTTATTCTACCTTCTCTTAATTCTCCTGCACTCTCGTCTAGAGATGATGCATTGGTGAATGATGAATCTACCTCTCATTCCAATGCACTCTCTTTTAGAGACGTTGCATTTGTGAATGATGAATCTACCCTTCATTCCAATGCACCCTTTTCTAGAAATGTTGCATTTGTGAATGATGGATCTTATCTTTGTTTTGATGCACTCTCTTCTAGAGATGTTGCATGTATGAATGATGAACCTAGCTCTCGTTCCAATGCACTCTCCTCTAGAGATGATGCATTAGCAAATGATGAACCTCCTTCCACATCTGATTCTCTTTGGATCGATGTTGAGAATGTTTCTTCAAATAATTATTCCACATTTGATCCTATTTGGATCGATGTTGAGAATATGTATTCGAATAGTTACTCCACTAGTTATGATGATTCAATAAATGTAGTCTATGTCTCTTCTACCCCTCAAAGGCCTAGGAGACCGATCATTCATGTGACTCCATCGAGTCCTCCTAAAAGGGTTTGTTCTATTGATGGTGTTCCATTTGATGGTAGCTCCTTTGATATTTTTAAGGCTCCCTCTTATAGAGCGGTAGCCCATACTTACGAGAATAGAATGAATAAACAACCAAGTCTTTTGTTAGCTCCTAAACCTACGACTGAAGCACCTAGTGATTATGATCTTGTCGAGCAACTCCAAGTTACTCAAACTAAGATCTCACTATGGGACTTGCTTTAGTCTGCTCTGGTTTATCAAGGTATGCTTCAGGAAGCCTTGCAAAAGATCATCTTTCCTTCTTCTACTAGGCCAATAGATGCTAATGTGTTGATGGAGTATATTATGCAGATTCGCCGAATATCAAGTTCTATCCGCAAGAGCTCCCACCTCTGGAAGTACAGAAGCAAGCAGACCCTCTAATGATCATAGTTAACATTAAAAAAATTGACATTAGATGTACTCTCGCTGATGCTAGTTCAACAGACAATGTGTGTAGTGTTGATCTATTGCCTAAGATTAATATTGACCCATCTTCTCTTAATACTTCTTCTACTAACATTCGTGGGTTCGATAATGTCGGTCGACAAGCCCTAGGCATGATAGTCTTGCCTTTGAGATTGGGACCCGTTACCGTACCTACCCTTGTATATGTTATGGCAGAAAAGTTACCTTATAACCTTCTTCTTGGTAGACCATGGATTCACGCTATGGGTGCAATCCCATCTACCTTGCATGAATCTATTAAATTCATTGCTAACAATAAAGTAGTCACAGTGAAAGTTCATCCTAAGGCTATGCACTTATGTGAGATGGCCACTGTTGGTCGAGCTTCAGTTGTGCCTACTCTTATTCCTTTAGTGTCTTCTAGTGTGTTGATGTTTACCCCTGTAGTACCTACTACAAAGGATACTCTTGAGATAAATGTCCCTAAAGAAGATCCTTCTGAAGCAAGGAGTCCTAAGTGTGCTCCTTCTACCTCTTCTCAAAGGAATGCATGTCTTGGTGATTATTGGGGCCCCTTAGACTTTACAAATTCGTTCATTCAGGAATATAAAGTCGACCCTATCCACTTAGATCTTCTGACAACATCATCCACACCCGCTATCGTAGATGCTTACTCTTTTGTATCACAGGGTAAGATGAATGAAAATTGTAATATTATCGGTGTTGATCCTCCTTCTGAGGAAGACGATCACACTTATGTTAAGGAAGTTAATGCTGGTAACCCTGTCAGGAAGGATGCTGGTGATCCCATAGGAGAGTGTGATCCCTCTTGCCAGAATAACGCTCTCTATGGAGATCCTCCTCCCTTTTCTTCTATCTCCATATATCCTTCTTGTGAGCAGTCAGGTCTTTCTCCACAAGAGAAAGGGTTGCTTCCTGCTCCTCACCCTTTATCTGAGCAAGAGCGTATTTTGGTGTGGCTTCTAAAAGCCCGCTTGATCACTCTTCCTTCTCCTACTTGCAAGAAATTTCATAAACATGATAAATCAAAACATTCTTTTTGTGCATACCATCGAGTGCCTGGCCATTCCACAAGTGAATGTAAGGCCTTGAAAGATAAAATACAACATCTTTGTGATTTAAGTGCCATCAAACTCCCATTTGATTGATGCACTTGTCTTTACTTCACATGACAAGTGATATCGAGGTTTACCTCTATCCTAGATTCTAAGTATTTTGCATGGTTCTCCTCCCCTATGTGTTGGGGGCAGTGATAACTTCACTGGTACATTTTGACCCATTTTTTGAGGAATGGCCATCAAAATTTTGACGAATGATCATCAAAAAATGGGTCAAAATGTACCAGTGCTTGTTTCAGAGATGTGTGTTCTTCTTAAGGACCCCTCTCTCTCTTCTCTATATCTTTCAAATGAAGTGTCCCTTGAGTGGACCCCCTATCCTTTTGAATGGTTCCTGAGTGACCTCTTTGAAGGATTTTATCTCAAATGAATTCTTTCACATCTAGCTTGGGGGCAGCCTAACTAGACCTATTTCATACAGTCACATTTAGCTTGGGGGAAAACTAACTAGACCTTTCCTTTCAAACAACACATCCCTTGAGTGGACCCGTCTCCTTTTGAAGGGTTCCTAAGGGACCCCTTTGAAAGTTTGACGGTTTGTGTGATCGGCCATTTTTGACATGTTCTATCTACGGGTAGACATGTCACTGCTTTTGACATGTTCTATTTGTGGGTAGACATGTCGCCGCTTAAAGACATGTTCTATCTACAGGTAGACATGTTGTCACTTTTGACATGTTCTATATGTGGGTAGACGTGTCACCTCTTTTGCATGTTATATCTGCGGGTAGACGTGTCACCGCTTTTGGCATGTTCTATTTGCGGATAGATGTGTCACCACTTTTGACATGTTCTATCTACGAGTAGAAGTGTCACCTGTTCCTGACTTTGTAGAGTTTGCTTCCTTAGGGCTTCCTCCATGTGAGAGATCTTGGGGTTGCATCCTTGCAGGTCTGCGGGCTTGTAAGACGCTTTGTTGTTCTAACTTCATAGTTCTGAGCAAGTATGGAGTCTTTTGCTTCTCCTGCACCTTCGGGTATGCCAGACCGAGTACTGCTTCCTCGATGGTTCAGGTATACTTTTCTAACCCTACTCTTTCTTGATCTACTTTATCGAGCACTCATCAGTGTTCATGCTCGCTAAAGTGGGGGAAAAATGTATAAGAGTGAATTTGCACCGAGCCATGTGCAAATCCCCTTTTTTCCTTTATCCACTTTAGAAAACCAAGATTAGAGGCTTAATTCCACCTAAGCCCGCTGCTTGCATCACACTTGGCGCCTGTTTTGAGCATCGGTGGAGGTGTTTCTATCAGAGATGCTCGCATGGCAAGTAGATGTCCGTGCGATGCACTTACATCCCTGATAGATTCCCGCATCTGGAGCTTGTAGAGGTGTTACATTTCCCATTGGGGGTTGATTTGTAATGCCCTCCTTAGCCGACCGACCCGAATATGGTTGTTTCTCTTCATCTCTCCTTCATATTCATCCCTTGAACAAGCATTTCAGCTCTTCTATGATCTCTTCAGATCTTCTACCATCCTCTACACATCTCTTCACATCTTCTACCATATTCTTCAATCCATCCACAAGATCTAAGCAACTTCTTCACCATCTCTTCAATCTCCAAACACTTTACACTTCACAACAACAACATCAACACTCCACCACTTTAGTAGAGCAAGTGTGGAACAAATGCCATTGTAACAGAGGCTTGAGTTCCTCTCATTTTCTCCCCCATGAGCCTTGAGTTATCTTGGTGGAGGAAGTAAGCTTTCACTCCTCTCCTCTATTACTTGATTGAGTACCATAATATTGTTTTGTAGTGCTTTAAGTGCTCTTTACTTCCTTTCTACTTTTCTCTCTATGTATCTGGTTGTCCATAGAGGTGGGAACACCAAAATGGGGTCTAACTAAGGCAGGTCCCTATATAGCCACCCAACACTTTCTCTCTCCCTCTTATGTGCAGGTATTGAAGACACTCACGAGCTGGAAGCTTCATCACTCACACAGTTGTAAGTATTTCTTTTATCCTCCTTATCTTCTCTACTTTACTTTATTTCATTTCTATCACTTTCTATTACTTTATCATGTCCTCTCATTTTCCTACATTCTGTTAGTTCTCAGTATTTAGGATAGAAGAATTCACTTTGCTATTTTCTGAGACATTCTCACTTTTTGGTCCCTACGAGACGCCAGTGCACCGCGCTGTCATCTGTATTGTGCACTATCGGCCTTTGGTCGAGAGCTTGAAAGTCTATCCAAAAAACCTCTGTGACCTGCTCTTTCAGATTCTGAAATTCTCGCCACTGTTCCATTGAGGTAATATAGGGCAGTTCGCCCCATGAGGCTCTCTGAGTGAAGAAAACTCGTGAGTAGCGAATCACCCTATATGACACAAATGTTGTGGCGGCACCATTTTGATGGACAAAAGTGGTCAGTTTGCACTGTGGAGGAATGACTGTCAATGGTGTGTGAGGTTGTTGCTTGAAGAGTCTCTGTTTGGTGTTGGGTGCATTGGTAACTCCAACATGAGTACAATCTGCTACAAGAAGTGCATGTGTGTCGATTCCTGTTGAATGGCTAATATGATGAACCTGCAAGGTGAGAAACCAAGGCACAGAGCTTGCATTTGTAGAGGAGATGTATCAAAACAGTTTCAAGAAATGCTTGGCCACCATGATCAAGCAGAAAAGTTACAGTGAGATTAGGGAAAACGCAGGAGGCATGAAGACCAACGGCATAAAAAAAATGGAGAACATGAATCAAATCCCCATCATAGATCGCTGACCTCATAGGCAAGAGGTGAAGTCGGGGAAAAGTGCTACAAGGTGTGCGATGAAGAAGCTTGGGTGGGCCCAGAGTTGCTTTGTTTTTAAATGCACGGGTAATGATTTTAAAAGGGTCGCGATAAAATATTCAAAGCCCATCACTTTTAAAAGGTAAAGATATTAAGTGTAAAATGCAAGATTTTAAATGGCCCCACAAAGGGAATTAAGGGCTCCCATTTTAAAAAGTAAGATACAATAATCTTTGTTGGGAGGTAAGGTAAACAAAAAATTGATGATATTTTACTCAAAGGGGGAATATAAGTAATTTCACTTAATTAGTGAAAATATGTTCACTAGAATACAAATGAGTGAAAGTAAAGGTTGGGAAAAATGAGAAGTACTTGTTTTGATTAAAATGCTATCGAGGTCTTATTTTCACATAGGTGAAAATGCATTTAATAGAGACAAATGAAAGAAGAGTAATTTCTACAGGGGACTAATTATGCAACAAGGTAATTATTTTCACAGGTGAATGTTTACTTTCTAGGGAAAAGCTAGGCATAGTAGAAGATAATATTGCATTTACATGTGAAATGTAAAGTGGGAAAATAGGCATATGTAGTTTTAAATGACCACTTTGGAAATAAGATTTATTTTCAAATGAAGGGCATCGGTAAAGTGAACTTATTTTTCACTTTATGAACAAAGATTATTATTGGTTGGGAAGTGAATTTTCTACTGCAAAGCAAAGGCAAAGTTTCTTACTGCAAAAGGAAGAGAGAAGAGAGAGGATTTTCATTTCTTGTTGTTGATTAATGGTGGATGAAGCTTCTAGATGTCATCAATGGATCAATTCTTTGGATTCTTCTATTTCTTCTTATTCTCATTCTCTTCTCATTGTTTTGGGTTCTAAATTTTTGTATCGATTGGGTACATAGAGAAATGTTGAGTCTGAGTCATGAATTGAGTCTATAAGTTGTAGTTGTTGATTTCATGAGTAAATATTAGTCAGTTTGTGCACACAAATCATGAATGTCATCAAATTGTCTCCAGATTTGTACACATTTGATCATATGAATTCAATAATACAAAGTATTTAGAATTTGTCATCTCAATTTCCCTGAGATTGTATTATTTGTTCATGGTTCTATTCCAAAGAAATAGTTAAATTACTTTGAGCAGATAATTGTGATTTCAAGTGTGCAGGGTGGATCTATAAGGAGAATTTGATTGACAACAGGAGTGGATTTGTTGGTGTAATGCATTAACAGTTTGAATCCACTGACCGTTGAAGTCTATTTACTAATGAATTCTTTTTATGATTATGTATTTGACTCAGTGGCCCAGAATTGGGCACTGATTTGTCATTCAACTTAGTACATTCTCAGAAACAATTTAAAATCAAAATCATTTTAATTTCTGTTGTTGGGTTTAGGTTTAGTGTTGAATTCTGCTTCCCAATTGTTGAGTGAGTGTTGAGATACCAAGAATTTAGCCAGATTTGAAGTTCTCAATACTTTCCTTGGTATAATTCAATTGGGAATTATCTACTATAAAATGCAATATCTATGCATAATTGAATTGATTCTTTAGGCATTTTAAAGGGAGACCCACCTTGGTCCTGCAAAGCAAGAAGTGTAGGAGATCTCAGTCCTTGACTGAATCTTGTCAGTTGGCCAAATCCCTCTTTGAGTCTGAGCTTAAGAAATTGCCTAATCTTTAGTACTCATTGGACCGGTCAGTTTGGAACACCAACAAAATGGTGACTCTATTTGGGAGAAACAGAGGAATATCCATTTGCATAGAGTCAAGAATTTGCTAATATGAACATTTGGTTCAAATATTGAGGAATGACTACCAGTGGTGTGTGAGATTGTTGCTTGAAGAGTCTCTCTTTGGTGTTGGGTGCATGGGTAACTCCAGTGTGAGTACAATCTGCTACAGGAAGTTCATGTGTGTTGATGCCTGTTGAATGGCTAATGTGATGAACCTACAAGGTGATAAACCAAGGTGCAGAGCTTGCATTTGTAGCTCGGAGATGTATTAAAATGGTTCAGGAAATGCTTGGCCGACATGATCAAGCAGAGAAGTTGCAATGAGATTAGGGAAAATGGAGGAGGTAGGAAGATCAACAACCTAAAAAAAATGGAAAACGTGAAACAAATCCCCTCCGTAGATCACTGACCTCATAGTCAGAAGGTGAAGTTAGGGAAAAGGGCTACGAGGTGTGGGATGAAGAAGCTTGGGTGGGCCCAGAATTGCTTTTTTTTAAAGGCAGGGGTAATGATTTTGAAAAGGGGCCCAATAAAATATTGAAAGGCTATCACTTTTAAAAGGTAAAGATATTAAGTGTAAAATTTAAGATTTTAAATGGCCCCAAAAAAGGAAATGAAGGGCTCCCATTTCAAAAAGTAAGAAAATAATCTTTGCTGGGAGGTAAGGTAAACAAAAAATTGATGATATTTTACTCAAAGGGGGAAAGTAATTAATTTCACTTAATTAGTGAAAATATGTTCACTAGAATACAAATGAGTGAAAATAAAGGTTAGGAAAAATGAGAAGTATTTGCTTTGATTAAAATGCTATTGAGGTCTTATTTTCACATAGATGAAAATACGTAATATTGACAAATGAAAGAAGAGTAATTTCTACAAGGGACTAATTATGCAACAAGGTAACTATTTTCATAGGTTTAAGTTTTTATTTTCTTGGGAAAAGTGAGGCATAGAAGAAGATAATATTTCATTTACATGTGAAATGTAAAGTGGGGAAATAGGCATATGCAATTTTAAATGACCACTTTGGAAATAAGATTTATTTTCACATAAAGGGCATGGGTAAAGTGAATTTATTATTCACTTTATGAACAAAGATTATTATTGAATAGGAAATGAATTTTCTATTGCAAAGCAAAGGCAAAGTTTCTTACTGCAAAAGGAAGAGAGAAGAGAGAGGCTTTTCATTTCTTCTTGCCGATTAAAGGTGGATGAAGCTTCTAGATGTCATCAACATATCAATTCTTAGGATTCTTATATTTCTTCTTATTCTCATTCTCTTCTCATTGTTCTAGGTTCAGAATTTCTATATGGATTGGTCGGTAGATAAATAAATACTGAGTCCGAGTAATGAATTTAGTCTGTAAGTTGTAATTGTTGATTTCATTAGTAAATATCAGTCAATTTGTGCAAGAAAATCATGAATGACATCAAATTGTCTCTAGATTTGTACACATTTGATCATATGAATTCAATAATACAAAGTATTTATAATTTGTCAACTCAATTTCCCTTAGATTGTATTATTTGTTCATGGTTCTATTTCAAAGAAATAGTTAAATTACTTTGAGTAGATAATTATGAATTCAAGTGTGCAGGGTGGATCTATAAGAAGAATTTGATTGACAACAAGAGTGGATCTGTTGGTGTAATGCATTAGCAGTTTGAATCCACTGGTTGAAGTCTATTTGTTGATGAATTCTTTTTATGATTATGCATTTAACTCCATGACCTAGAATTAGGCACTGATTTGTCATTCAACTTAATGCATTCTCAGAAACAATTTAAAATCAAAATCATTTTAATTTTTGTTGTTGGGTTTATGTTTAGTGTTGAATTTTTCTTCCCAATTTCTAGGTGAGTTTTGAGATACTAAGAATTTAGCTAGATTTGAAGTTTTCAGTACTTTCCTTGGTATAATTGAATTGGGAATTATTTACTATAAAAAGAAATGTATGTGCATAATTAAATTGAGTCTTTAGGCATTGTAAAGGGAGACCCACCTTGGTCCTACAAAGCCAAAAGTGTAGGACATTTTATTCCGTGACTGAATCTTGTCAGTTGGACAAATCCCTCTTTGAGTCTGAGCATAAGAAATTGGATAATCTTTAGGACTCATTAGACTGGTCCATTTGGAACACCAATAGAATGGCGACTCTGCTAGGGAGAAGTAGAGGAATATCCATTTGCATAGAATCAAGAATTTGCTAATCTGAAAATTTAGTTTAAATGTTGAAGGAATTCAAACCTGGATAAAGAAATTGTTGTAGCGAACCTGGAATTTTCATGATTTGTGGTGCTCTACTGGTGAAAGGAACTAAGAAGGAGATTTATCTTTTAAACAAATTCATATTGTTTGAAGTTCAGTCCTCTGCGAAGAGAGGTGGCGACTCTGTCAAAAGAACCTAATGAAGATGTTAATACAATTTCAAATTTACAATATTTCCATTCATGAGAAAGAATTTGCAGTAGCTGCAACATTTCTAGGTATTCTTCATTTTTGGTTTTCAAGAGAATTGTGTGTGAAAACCATACTTGAACGTCTTAGGAAAAAAATTTGGTTCCCTATTAAGTGAATTAGTACTAACAAAGGGAAAGGACAATAAAATTGAGTTTGCATACTTTCATTTGCTAGCCCTATCATATTGGGTGTAATTGTTATTCCATTTAAATATTTTGTCTAGAATTCAAATATTGCTAGTGCAGATGGTTAGAATGAATTTGTATATCCTAGGGATTTCCATCCATTTGAATTATCATATATTTCAAGCCCAGGTTATCACCATGTTAGCAATTGTCCTAGTGATCCTTTATTTGGTCATGGTTATAATTATGTGCAATTAGTTAAGCCTGATCTGCAAGCATATATGGATCATCAAAGGGAAATAGCCATACCATTAGACACCTTAATACAAATTTTAAAGAAGCTTCATAAGGCTAATAATCCTCAAACATTTGACACCCCAAAGTACAGGAACCCAAGAGGGAACAAGCCTAGGTTTAGTCAGGAATGAAAAGTTGTGTTCGAAAGGGGAATTAAAGAGATGAGTAAAAGGCATCAGATGTCTCTACAAGCCCAGTTAAGAGACAACCATATTGTATCTACTTTCCAAGTTAATGCACCTTTTTTCAATTCCTTTGATCCATTGTATAATCAATTAGACTTTTTATGGGTTGATTACAAGGTTGAAAGTATTGCAACTCAAGTCTATAAGAAGATACCTAGATTTAATGGATACAATGTGTGTAAAGGAGATGCACATGTTCAAAACTTTTCTAGCTTCCTAGATAAACACTCATTTGGATATTAGGATATGTGAATGATATTTTTTGTCAAATCACTTGAAGCTAGAGTTAGGGATTGGTACTTAAGCTTTCCTGAGAAATCATTTCCCTACTGGGATAAACTAGTGGTTGCTTATAGAAAAGAATTTTCAAGAGCATCTTTTGACTTTGTCACAAGGTTAAAGCAAATTAAAAAACAAAATGAAGAGTCAAGCATTGCTTTTAGTCACAGATTTGTTGTTGCTCTTTCAATAATCCCTTAAAATTTTAGACCTAGTACTCTGGATTGCATTCATATGTATTTTGAAGCCTTTGAGGGGGGATCTAATGCACAGTTAAAAGATTTTAGAAAATTGAGTATGGAGATGGCTTAGACATGTTTAGATAATATGGAGAAAGTGAGGAATGAATATGTGCAAAGTTTGTTGTCTTCAATTGTGGGTAAACATGTTGATAACATCAACAGCTATGTGAATACAAATGATCAGATGTCTTCAGTTTTAAATATAGATAAATACATACTTGAGAAGGTAGAAGACAAGAATGATGCATCATTAGGTGATGAGGAAGTTGTCTTTGAACCACCTACAGACTTGAAGTATACCTGGATGAAAATTGAATCCATAATGATGAAAGACATGATGAAATAAATGAAACATTTGAAGTTTCTTCTATCTCCTCTTAAAATGCAAAAACAAAGAAATTTTTTTTTGTAGCAATTGAAGGCTGCAATGATGCAAATAATTTCCTAAATGATCATCTCAGTTCAAAATGTGTTGATGATACTTTCCCTTCAAGAAATGAGTGTGATTTTGTGAAGAACAATGGGATTCCAAGTTTTCTGAGCCAAGAACATGATGAGGGATATGAATTGGATTTACTTTTTGAAGAGGATATGTGCACTCAGTAGTATTATGATACACTTTTCCATACCAATCTTATAAGTGCGTGTAATACTGATGAAATTTTTCATGATGATGAGACAAAGGAGTTTTATTATTTAGGGAATAATACTGAGAATATCAGTATATCAATTGTAAGTGACAAAGTATACAATGAATTTTAGTTAGCAAGATCAACCACAAGTAGCTACAATGCAGAAACCATTGATGGTTTGAACAATTTGATAGTGAAAATGTTTATGTATATCCTCAAGAGGATGTAAATGATAAACTCAATGATGACATATAGTCAAATGTTGAAATGCAAAAAGATGTAGATTGTTGTCATGACAACCCAAAAGTAAGCAAGAATGAACAAATTGACAACTTGTTCTCTGTGACGGATTGTGACCATGCTTTTAACAAGGTTGTTAACAATTCAATCTCCTATGATTGGAGAAATCCTATTTATGATCAATCCATTGAGTTTTCAGACTTTGATGATGATGAAATAATGGGATATCCTAATTTAGAACTTGGTAATGCATACAGTTCGAGTGGAGGTCAAGGAGCGGAAGTGGTTGAAATAATGGATCAGGGCAATGATATATTGAGCAGTGAACAAATTTCAAATTTGTTGACCACAGAGTATCAAAAATGTGCACATGTGAATAAATCTCAATTGTTGTGTGTTTCCCCTATTTATTTTGACAGTGATGATTGAACCGCAGATTTTTGGCTCTCTAGGGTTTTTCACCTAAAAGGAGAGAGATAGGGCCCAAAAATGCTAAGGGTTCATTCAAATTTATGTTATGTATGATGTTGTCTAAGCTAAATAAAGTAAAATAAATGCAATTAAGTGATCTAAATGAACGAATATGAATGCAAAACTAAGATTTAAACTATGTTTGAAAACATGCTGTGATATGCAAAATATGAACTAAAATGAAGAAATAATGCAGAACAGAAAAAAATGAGATGAAACAGAGTGCACCTGGGAAATTTTTGGTGAATCTAGAATGTTGTGGATGCTGATTGGAATTATTGAAATTTCATAGTGGGACTCATTCACCTAGGGTGGCGAATTAGTCCTACTGGTGAAAAAGTGCTAGAAATTAGTTTCTAACTATCGGGATCCGAAATTTGAAAAAATTCATATTTTCAGTCCTAAGGTAGGACTCATTCGCCATTGGTGGTGAATCAATCCTCTCCCAAAATTTTGATAAATCAGGAGACAACTCTGCAACACCAGATCTAGAAATCTTTGATTGTTGAGCTCTTGAAGTCAATTCTGCAGGAAATGGACAAAAAACCTTCTCCAAGCTTGAAATATGAATGAATTGACTTGGAGCACATAGTTGACTTGTTTACCAATCTTCAACATGAAAAATCTTGTTAAATCTGCATACCTAGGTCTACAAACACACATGCAATAGGGGGAAAATGGTTGAGGGTTAGCAAATAGGGGTTTGCCTTGGTCAAACCCCACTTTTGGTAATCAAACCCTTAATGAAACAATGAAATGAAAGAGAATGATAAACTAATAACATACAATAGCTATCAACTTACCAAACCCTTGATAATGCAAATATGAAGTAGTGTTAATGGATGCTCCAAAGTGCTTGAGTATTGCTTGATAAGATGTTGTAAGATGCTTGAATGCTTGAAATGTGAGATGGAATGCTTGAATGAATGAGGAGATGTAAAATGAGGTGAAAATCACTTATTTATACAATCTTGTGCCTTAGTTAACCATTCATACCTCATCATAGGCCAACATCAAGTGTTTTTGAATAAAAACCCTAAAAGAAATTTTAAATTTTTTGAATTTGGAGCAAAGGGGGACTCATTCGCCACCCATGGCAAATGGGTCCCACCTAGGACTTGAAAATGGGTGTCGGGAATTAAGTTATATTTAATATTGTTTGTCAAGCTTACATTCAAAAATACACTTAATTAAGACATATGAGGGCATAAAAGGAGTCAAATAAAGCATGAGAAAGGGATTAATAGTGGAGTTGTGCCTAGAAAAGCATGAAATCTTGTTACAAGACTTTACAACACTTCAAAATAGGACTTGATTAGGGATGAAAAGGTGATTTTTAGGTAAATTGTAATGAATAGAGTCTAGAAGAATTTAGAAATGTCTTACAACACTTCACAACACCTTCACAAGACGCCATTATTTGAATTATAGTACCTAAATGTCCATGTTCAAGCCATGTTACAACATAAAATCAAAGCAAAATAGATCAAACACCATGAAACAAGACCTAAAATTCCATGAAAATGACAAGGGTCCATTTTTCTACGACACAATGATAATATTCATTGTTCAAGGTATGATGCATGTTTTTTTTATCTTCCTTCCATTTATAAACCAATTGATCAGCAGTATGATAATGTGGATGAAGACAAGCAACCATTTGATTGTAATGATGCATTGTATGATGAGTGTGAAAGTGTGCATGTTGATGCAAATTCATAAACCTGTTTTGATAAATTAGAAACAACAGATGACCATGAGGTTTGTGTACCCAATGAGCCAAATCTTGAAAGTTTTAATGTAGATTTGGACAAGTGCTCATTTGCTGATTTACTGATTTATATGAGCTCAATTATGAGTCTTTTCATGTGAATATGGATGTGGATATGGATGCTAATTTCAAAGAAGAATCAGGTTATCTTTCTGAACTAGAATTGCTCATTGTTGAGCAAGCTTGGGATGTTGAAGGTGTTGATATACTATGTTTAGAAGATAATAAAGTAAGGACTAAGATAAGCTAGAAATCCTTGATGATTCTCTATACCAGCATGATGGAGGAAAATTACAGAGTGTGCCAATGCATGAGTGTATCTCTTTGCATACACTTGGAGATAGTTTGCATGATGTAGAAGATCTTCTGGTAAGTTCTTGTGATAGTTTCACCTTTGACATGCAAGCTAGTAGTCAGATTGAGCTTAGTAGAACCAACCATGTGGCAGAATGTGAGTGTTATTTTTGTCAGCTGGAGGAAGCCTTCATGAAATGTGGCAATGTGCAAAACATTGAAGAATGTTGTTTTTAGCTTGAGAATGATTTATATGATGAATATGATAAGTTCTTGCCACATGATAATCAACATTTTGAGAGTATGCGTGACTTTTAGATGCATAGTGATTATGAATATGTTGATATAATGTTGTATATAATTGCTTGTTCGGAGAGGCTAGCATCTTTAATTTGGAAGACTGTAGTGATATTTTTAGATTGGCTTCAGTGAAATGTGTTAAGATCGTGTTTCCATGTGGTCTTGATCACTATCCTCAAATGTTTCCATTTGATACAAAGTTAGAAAATGAAGAGAGTGGTAGTGATGTGGCCTATGTGATTTGGCTACCACATGACAACGAAGCTAAATAGAGAGCAAGTTTCCACTTGTTCAAAGGTAGCTTGATGCTTCTATTTGTAAAAGTGTAGCCACTCAAGTCATTGAGGTATGATAAAAGTAAGCATCAGTTGAGGGCGATCAATTCCTTTAACAAATTGGTGTTTGATAGAGGTAAGAATTGATTCCCCTTTTTAATTTGGTGGCCTGGGGTCACCAAGTGAAGTTGAAAAAGAAAGATTGAATAAAGGAGTAGTTTGTGGGCACCTGATGGACTCAGTATTTGGTCTACTCTCCAGAGATCTAGATTCTTGCTATGCCCAACAGGGGTATACATCCCCATTTGGATTTGTGTGTAGAAAATGTTAGTATCAATATGAAACAATAAAAACACACCAATGCAACATTAAACCAAAGAAAGCAAGATACATTGAAATCAAAAAGATATCAAACAAAGCTTCTTTAGAACCGTTCCATTGTCCTCTATCTCCAGTGATTTGCTTGAAGTTGCTGCTCTCAGATTGTGTAAGCAAAGCTTCTCATAATGACAACCTGCAGAATGAGTATGCAAAGGGAGAGTACTTCTCTATCCTATATGCTGGTAGAGTGAAATATTGATGTACAGATATGCACAGGGGCTGTGGATTATGAATGCTTTTGAAAATATGATATGAGGATGATAGGCTGGATGATATGAATTGCTAATATGCTAAGCCATGCTATGCTGTGATCTTAAAGGCTATGGATGTTGAAAGGCTAATTGACTATAGTTTTCCTGTATGAAAGATTTTTCTTCTTTTGAAGACCCGACAGTCCCTTTTATAGCTTTTTGCAGGCAAGAGCCTGGCTGGCAAAGATAAATGGCTATGAGATTGTCTGGTAAATTTGAATGGTGAGAGATGGAGAGGTTGAGAGGAAGATGGAAGATGTTGGGAGGTTGGAGAGAAGAATGGAGGTTTCTCTTCAACCCATGGGAACAATTTTGCACAGAAACAGAGAAATTAATTTTCTATTTTGGAAGTTTGTTTCACGGTTGTTGAAGATAATCCAATATTAAATAAATAAATTTATTTAATATTATGTGAGTTTGATTTTTGATTTTAGGACTATAGAAGACTTAATTAAATATTTTTGGAATATTTAATTGTGAATAAACTTTTGGAAGAATTAATTAAATATTTGGAATATTTAATTGTAAATGGATTTTAGAGGAATTAATTAAATATTTAGAATATTTAATTGTGAATGGACTTTAGAGGATTTTTAGAAGAGAAGAATATTTAATCTTTATTTGAATAACATATTCAAGCCAATATTATATGATAATTAGTATAAATAAATCATAACGTTTATTTAATTAATTAAGAAATAGATAAGAAAAGTGATTAAATAAACTTATTTATTTAATCGAAATGAAAGAATGAACAATATAAATAAATTATTTAGATTTATTTATACATAGATTGAATTCAGAGATTTTTAATTAAATATTAAAAATATTTAATTAATTACCAGACTATTATGATGTGACCATTTTTAGGTGTA
This sequence comes from Sequoia sempervirens, assembly GCA_007258455.2. Lineage (NCBI taxonomy): Eukaryota > Viridiplantae > Streptophyta > Pinopsida > Cupressales > Cupressaceae > Sequoia > Sequoia sempervirens. The sequence continues at coordinate 29,708 of VDFB02145198.1, forward strand.
TACATTTTGCCCCTCTTTGAAGTGATGTGTTTTACGCATTGCTTCAAAGAATTTTGAAATTTGCCCCATACGCTGAATGTCAAACGATGATAGGTATATGCCCCCACGAACGATGAATCGATAAGATTTGGATTTTTGTGATTTTTTTTATTTTTTTTGAATATTTTAGATTTGTTGAAATTTTTGATTTTTATGATTTTTTATGATTTTTTTTTTTTTAGGACTTTTTCTGATTTTTTTTGTATTTTTTGAGTTTTTGATGATTCAGACATAGAATTTCTTTAAATGAATGCTGTTAATCGGTTCTTCAAACAGGTCCCCCTTTGACATAGATAACTGATATGCTCCAGAACCGTATGCTGCAATGATGACAAATGGACCAAGCCAATTTGGTTCAATTTTTCCTTTCTTTTCTCTGTCTTGTTGATTGCGTGGATTTTCTTTCAAGACTAAGTCACCTACTTGAAATGTTCGTAGTGTAACTCTGTGATTGTAGCTATGGGACATAACTTGTTGATAACCCTTCAAATGATCAACTGCATGTTGATGTCTTTCATCTAACAGTTCTAGCTTTTGCAGACGAGATACTCGGTAGTCTTCATCATTTATCAATCCTTTAAGTGAGACCCTGAGCGAAGGTATTTCAACCTCTAATGGTAAAATCGCTTCTGCTCCATATACTAAGGCATATGGGGTAGCTTTTGTTGGTGTACGAATGTTGGTTCTGTATGCCCACAAAGATGGATTTAACTGGACATGCCAATCACGACCGACATATTTTACCATCTTCTTCAAGATCTTCAAGATTGTTTTGTTTGAAGCTTTTGCTTGACCTTTTCCTTGTGGATAGTAAGGTGTAGAGAACCTGTGTTTGATGTCAAATCTTTCACAAAGTTCGTCAACATCCTGATTCTTAAAATGCCTCCCATTATCAGTGATGATAGAATTAGGAATTCCATATCGGCAGATGATGTAATTCAAGATAAATGAAGAGATTTATTTACCGGTCACAGTTGTCAAAGGAATGGCTTCAATCCATTTTGTAAAATATTCTATATCCGTCATGATGAAGGATGAATTTCTCCCACAAGATATAGTCCCCACTAAGAAAAAGGCCATGTCGGAGTGAAAGGTTGCAGTTCCTGTGCAGGTGCATGAATAAGATTCCCATGAATCTGGCATTTAGAACACTTCTTGACAAAGGTAAGAGATTCTCTCTCCATGGTAGGCCAATAATATCCCATTCTAACAAGTTTCTTGGCTAAGGCTAAACCACTTGAATGAGTTCCACAAATACCACCATGAACCTCTTGTAAGGCTTGTTCAGATTCGTCATGTTCAATACATCGAAGGAGTATACCATCAAGACCACGTCGGTAAAGGATATCGGCAATCAAGGTATAGCGGGATGATTAGTGTATGAAATTCCTTTTTTGGTTTCGGGATAAATCTGAAGGTAAGATGTTATCTTTCAGGTAGGTATAAGTCTTGCCATATAAAGGTGAATCAAAACCAGTTAAATGGCATATGACTTGGGTCTTAGGATTATCATAGGTAGGAGAAAACAATTGTTCCACCAAGAATTTGTACCGTTTTTTATTTTCTGATAATTGCAACAAGGAAGCAATTGTAGCCATTGCATCTGCAGCTTTATTATCAATCCTTGGGATTTGTGAAAACTTGATTGCCACAAAATACTTTTTATAATCGTCCACCATGTTCTTGTAAGGTATCAACTTGTCATCTTTTGTCTGATAATCATCATTTATTTGATTAATGACAAGTTGTGAATCACCGTAGACTTGCAACTCTGTAATCTGCCATTCCAATGCTATCTTCATCCCGGTGAGCAATGCTTCATATTTAGCTATGTTATTTGTGCAGGGAAACATCAACTGATATGATTTTGGGATGGTATGTCCTTGAGGTGTGACAAAAAGAATCCCTGCCCCCAAGCCATGTTGCGTGTAAGATCCATCAAAGTACAATGTCCATGATTTCTTAATTGTTGTTGTGAAGACATCTGCATTAGGAAATTCAATGTGCATTGGGTTTCCTTCTTGTAAAGGTGCTTCGGCCAACTGATCTGCGATGACCTGTCCTTTTATAGCTCTTTGATCTACATAATGAATGTCAAACTCACTTAAGATCATTACCCATTTTGCAAGTCTTCCTGTTAAGGTAGCTTTGCTTAAGAGGTATTTTAGTGGATCGATTTTGGTGATCAGCTTAATTGTATGAGCCAACATATAGTGTCACAACTTTTGGGAAGCAAACACTACTGCTAGACAAGCTTTTTCAATGAAAGTGTAGTTCAGTTCATGACTTGTTAAAGTTCTACTGATATAGTATATGGCCCTTTCTTTGCTTGTATAATCCTCCTGTGCTAGTAATGCTCCCAAAGATACTTCTGTTGCTGAAATATAGAGTATGAGTGGCTCTCCTGGAACTGGTCAAATTAGGACTTGTGGATTCATAAGATAATGCTTGATCTAATTAAATGTTGCTTCACACTTTTCCTCCCATTTGAATGGGACATTTTTATGCAATAAATGTGTAAATGGTAAGCTTTTGTTTGCCAGTTGAGCTATAAACCTCCTGATGGATTGTAATCGTCCTTGCAGTGACCAGAGCTGACTGATATTTCGTGGTGGTGACATGTCCATTATAGCTTGTACTTTTTCTGGATCAACCTCTATGCCCTTTTCTGAAATAATATATCCCAGGAGTTTTCCAGATTTAACGCCAAAGACACATTTCTTTGGATTGAGTCGAACATTGAACTTCTCCATTCTAGTAAAGATCTTTGAAAAAATTTCCAGATGTGTTTCTCTTGTGTTAGATTTGGCTAATAAGTCATCCACATAATCTTCCATGAAGGTGTGCATCATGTCATGAAAAATGGTGGTCATTGCTCTTTGATAAGTTGCTCCTGCATTTTTAAGCCCAAATGGCATGACATTCCAACAATAGGTACCCCAAGGGCATGTGAATGTTGTTTTATCTTGATCCTCTAGTGCAATCTTTATCTAGTTGTATCCTGAAAATCCATCCATTAATGAATACATTGCATGACCAGCAGTTAAATCCACAATCATATCTATGTTTGGTAAAGGAAAATCATCCTTGGGACATGCTTTGTTCAAATCCCTAAAATTTGTACAAATTCTAATCCTTCCATTCGGCTTTGAAACAGGTACAATGTTGGAGATCCATTCTACATAATCAATAGACTGAATGAATCCAACATCTAAAAGCTTCTTTAACTCTTCTTTAACTAATAATGCCACATGCAGATGCATTTTTCTGAGTTTTTGCTTCACAGGTTTTGCCCCTGTGTTTATAGATAAATGATGCATTATCAGATTAGGATCCAACCCTGGCATATCAGCATATGACCAAGTGAAGTTGATTTGATTCTCCTTCAAGACCTCTGTGAATTTCAGTACTTCTTCCACTGTTAATGATGTTGCAAGTTGCAAGATTTTTGACTGCTTTGTTGTACTTATGTTGATTGATTCTGTGGGCTCAATCAAAACAGAAGAGCTTTCTTGATAATTTTTTGGAAGAGTGTCAAATTTCTCATCCTTCAGTGCCTCAAAAAGGTTTTCATCATCGGATTCACTCTTTATTTTTCTCTTGTTGTGATCTACCATTGCCGTTTTTTGGTTTTCACCAATAGATCCATCTTTTATTTCATTTATTTTGCAGCTAAGATACTTGACACCCTCCCTATCAAAATCTTTAGTATGAGATTCTTTGATGGAACAATTGTTTTCTTGATTAGATGAACAAAGGAAATTTACAATATCCTCATCATCATGGAATGTAGGGATATGAATAGGTGCATCGTTGTCCCAATCAATAAGTTCTGGATAGACTAAAGGCATGGAATCATTAGGTTGGGTAAGGTCTTGAGCGATCAAAGTCATGACATGGTTGTCATTTTCATGATGGACAAGATCTATGATGGTATTCTCCTGTCGATTATCAATCTCGTTAAAATCTTAATCATCCTCACTTGAGTCATGATCGCTTTGTAAAACATAATCAAGTGGAGTCCTTGAGCCCTCCCCTTGTAAGAACGTGGGTGTGAATTTGTGTATGACATCCACCCTTTTCTCTATTAAGAATGTATCATTAGAAACATCATCCCATTCATATTCATTGGAATCAGTGTCTGAACTATTCTGCAATTGGAAAACTGATCCATAAAATTTTTGTAGAGTGACATTTTCATGGGATTTATCTGAAATTGATTCTCCTTCACGAGTTTGTTGTGGTTGCTGTGAAGTTGACTCTTCTGTATTCTTACCATATCCAAGTCTTGTTTTATCTTTTGGATACATTGAAATAGGTTGAATTGGCTCAATGATTCCTTCTTTTCTTTTTCCTATAGGACCATTTCCTTCATAGCCCATTCTTTGCATGATAGTATACCCTTTACCATATTGTTCGGTAGGTAACTTGATGTGCAAGAGAGATTCATCTTCATCTTTGTATAGCTAGCTTAGGATGTCCCTATCTTTGGCTTCTTCCTCGGTGGTGTTAGCTGTAATGAATTGTCCATCAAACTTTGTGATTGGCACAAAAGCTTGGGATGTAGAGGCTATTGCGATCTTTTGATTTGATAGAGTGGGCTGACCATGTGACCTCGGAGAAAGAGGTAAACTCAAAAGGGATAGCGAATATTCGTCTACTCCTTTGTCTTTTAAATGTAACTTGGTGTCAAAATTCTTTGTAAATTCTTGAAATTGGCCTTGTAAATTGGAAGAAGAAGCAGAAAGAGCCTCCCTATTGTGTGGCACAAAGGTGTCTTGAGTTGCTCGGAGATTTGAACAAGTTTGGGTGCTATTGTAGTCAGCTTGTATAGTTATTTCCTGTCCATCATGTCGAAACTTGAGGCATTGATGATACGTTGATGGTACCACCTGCATATCATGAATCCATGGATGACCCAAAAGTATGTTATAGGAAAGATCACGATCTAGAACCTGACAAAAGGTATTTTTCACAATAGGTCCCACTCTGATAGGTAGCATTATTAGTCCTTTAGAAGCTCTTTCTTCATCATCATATGCCTTGATAGTTATTTTCCTTTGTGGATCAATGGAATTTTCTAATGTTCCTAAGGCATGTATTAGATTTAAGGTACAAATGTTTAAACCGGCTCCTCCATCTATCAAGACACATCTGATTCGGTGTTTATGGATCATGACTTCAAGATAAAGCGATGAATTATGCAGATGTGTCATGGAGGAATCATCTTTTTTAGAGAATGAAAGACAAGTGGAAGAAGACAAATGTCCCACCATGGTTTGAAATTTTCTTACATCCAGATCAGTGTCGACAGTTGTGTTTACAAGAGCTTCTTCTAAAATATTCTTGTGTACAGGAGATATTTTGAGAAGTTCAAGGATGGAAATTTGAGCTGATGTTTTTCTCAATTGATCAACTAGATTATAATGACTTGGAGAAGGAATAGTTGTCTTAGATGAACTTCCTTTTAAAACAACTTTTTCTTGTCCTCTTGTAGTCACATTAACTTGTTGATATTCTTGTTTTTCCTTGATTTTGATAACATTAACCTGTTGATCATCTGTATAGATGTGACAAATTATGTTGTCTTCAACATTATTTATGCTTTTTGCTTTGGTATCTGATGTTTCCCCCTTTTGATAGTTTGGTAAAGGATCCTTAAATGCTTGATGATCGTCATTGGTATGATGTCCTTCAATTGTGATGGTGCCATTGTCAATTAAATCTTGTACTAGATTTCGCAAGGCTTGATAGTTATTTGTTCTATGACCTTTACATCGATGATAATTGCAATAATATGAGTCATTCCATGATGGTGGTTTGACTCATGGCTCAAAATCTCTTTGTGGAGGTAAGGTGATAACCTTATTATCGAGAAGCTCCTTGAGAGCAGACTCAAGAGATTGACCCAAAGTGGTAAAATTCTGTCGATTTGAAAAGAATGGAGGTCTTGGTAGATTTGATGTTTGGATATTTCCAAGATTGTTATTGAAATTACCACGATTATCCTTGGGGTTTTGATTGGTCATGCTTTCTTGATTGGAGTTTTGTCCTTGTTGATTGTTTCGTGGAGCACTTGATAGGTTGAAGATAGATGGTCTTGTTCATAGATTGTTTGCATCTACTATACCATCATTGACAACATTTTTGTTTCTATTCCAAAACCTTGTTTTATCATTGTTGTTATTGTTGGATGAACTTGGATTATCAAGTTTTATCACTCCTCTTTTGACCAATGCCCCTTCAATGGTAATTGTGTTTTCAATAAATTTTTCAAAGTTATGAGGACAATGAAGATTAAGCCTATAGCTTAATTCTTGATCTAGGATATTGATGAAGAAATCCATCTTTTCCTTTTTAGGAATAGGGCGGGAATATCATGCAAACAATCTTCTCCATCTTTGCAAAAACGTAGTGAAAGATTCCCCTACTTTTTTTTTCACTTTACAAAGATCAAGCATGGTTATCTGGTGTTGGATGTTGTTGGCGTATTGTGATATAAACTGATTTATTAACTCCTCAAAAGTTTTGATGGGGGGAGTGATCTTGGAAAGCCACTCCATGGATTGTCCACCCAAACTTCGTGGAAACAATCGCATTAAGTAGGTATCTTCATAAGTGAATTCTAGACTCATATTTCGGAAATCCCTCACATGTTCTATGGGGTCAATTTTTCCATTGTACCTATCAAATTTAGGGATTTCACAATGTTTTAGAAAAGGGATCATTTGAAGACTCCTATCAAATGGATAAGGAGATATGTCATCCAAAACATATTTCTTTGTTACACCCCCTTGCATTTCCTTTATTTTCCCTTGTAATTCTTTTATCTGTTGAGTAAGGGCACTAAAATCATTGGGAGGAGTTTCAGGATTCTCTTTAATTCCTTCTATATAAAAATCAGAGGGTAACTTAGCTCCTTGATTAGCTAATGAAAGAAAATATCTTTCTTTGTTTTGTTCTAAAATTCTTTCCATAAGAGTATGGAATCGGGGATCTTGCTCTACTTCTTGAAGCTTTTCTTCTGTTAACTCTTCAGTATGAAATGTATTCTCTTCTTTATCACTATTATCACCCATTTTGCTTGTGGTACTTTCTCTTTCGTCTTTTTCTATGTGCTTTTGAGATCTCATGACAACAGGCATAAGCTTTGTCCCAAATTCTACTAACATTTTATCAAAAGAATGAAATAGTGCAAATTTTGATGGTTATGTAAGTCAGGATAGAATGAAGATTCTATGACTTAAAAGATTTCTAGTCTTTAGCTTGTGTTTTTCCCTGATTGAAAGTATGAAAATCCTGTTGGCGAGAATTTAAGCAAAAGATCAAGAAGAAATGATTTTTTCACTTTATGACGTTTGATCATAGCCTCATAAAAAGATGGATTTTGTGATAGATGCCTAATGCGATTGAGTTCTCTATTGCAGAAATTGGTTGGGATGAGTAGAATATTCAATTGCAGGTTGGGGAATATAAGAAGGATGAATACGCTGACTGTGATTGTGCCTTTGAGAAAGGGCTCTTCTTTGAAAGAAAGCTTGTGAGTATAATGGTTCTATAGCATAATCATCAGTGAAACCTCTAACACAGTCATGATATCGATGGATAAAAGTTCTATGTTTAAGTAAAACCTTTTGACTTTGGTACAATAATCGTCTTTTCTTCAATAGTTTCTTGTAGCTAAGAGGTTTCTTTGGCTTTTTGATTCGTTTGAGAATGGATTTCTTGACAAAGGTTGTGGATTTCCAATATCTTAACATGAGGGTAATCAATGTAATTGTGAATTTTGGATGATCTTTACTGAATTAATGTTTCGAAGACACATCAAGAAAATTGTAGAATGGTTGTTTTTAAGTCCTATACTAAACATCAAGTGTATGATCAAAATGTTTTTCAAAATTTGTTTTTACAAGTTTTACACATGACAGATAGTTCAAGCAGACTCACTCTTATTACTCAAGTAGGTCACCATAGTAATCAACAACCCACATCTTAAAACTGCATTGACTCACACAGCCGTGTCACCCCCAAAGGGGCACCCATGTTTTTGTCTTTTCCAAGCGTGTACTCGGAGTGATAGAAGTGGATACCGGATCCCCTAAGAAAACGGTCCTTGGTAGTTATATGGTGAGTATCTTGGGGGTAGATTCTTCCCTCCCCTGCACTGTGATTATTATGGTGTTCAGAGATTGACTTCGGTTAGATACTACACTAAGTTTGTAGTAGGGGTTTTCGTTCGGTGTGGCAAATGATATACTCCCTCGAGAGACCTCCCAACCTTTAGAACAAAGGCTTTGGGGATGGTTATCAATGCATACTACCATCGAATGGGATTTTCATCAACCATCCGCATTTGATTAAAGTGGGTTGGAAAACTTGGCTTTAGTTGTTCCCACTTAGGTCATTCCTGTAGGGTGAGTACTTTTTCCCACTATGGTAGGCCTTCTAAAAGGTTGTAAAAAAAAGTAAATTTGCATGAAATTGGAAAGGCAAGTCTGGTATTTTGATCACCTAGTTAAGGGGAGAGCATAGACCTATTGCCACAAACAAAGCAAACAAATGTTCTTTTTTAAAACCCAAATCACAATGATCTACTCTAAGTGAAGATATTGCTTCACAAAGACATGGTGTTCTTTTTAGTCCAAAATAAAAATGAAGTGACTATCCTAGGATTGGTTCATTCCAATTAAGTGACTATCCTAGGATTGATTCATTCTCATTAAGTGACTATCCTAGGATTCGTTCATTCTCTTAAAGCTCTTACTGGCCGCGGTCGCATCGGATTCAGTCAAATCCTACTTAAGTTACATATTACAATTGTAGACTGAGAAAAACTATGTTGAAAAATTAAAAAAAAGTGCTAAAACAGACATCAAGGGCGTTGCAGGATCAATCAAAGGCGCTGCAGGATCAGTCAATGGAGCTATAGGATCAATCAAGGGCACTGCAGGATCAATCAAGGGTATTGTAGGATCAATCAAGGGCACTGTAGGATCAATCAGGGGCGCTGCAGGATTAGTCAAGGGCATTATAGGATCAATCAAGGGCGTTGCAGGATTAGTCAAGGGCGCTAAACTGGGTGTGAACTGCATTGAAGCATGTTTAATGCACTAATACGCTCTTTTAGCCGTAACCTGTCAGAAAAACCTGCGAAAAGATGTTAAAATTGGGGCAAGAGCCCCACAGTGGGCACCAAAAATGTGTGTAGAAAATGTTAGTATCAATATAAAACAATAAAAACACACCAATGCAACATTAAACCAAAGAAGGCAAGATAAATTGAAATAAAAAAGATATCAAACAAAGCTTCTTTAGAACCGTTCCATTGTCCTCTATCTCCAGTGATTTGCTTGAAGTTGCTGCTCTTAGATTGTGTAAGCAAAGCTTCTCAGAATGACAACCTGCAGAATGCGTATGCAAAGGGAGAGTACTTCTCTATCCTATATGCTGGTGGAGTGAAATATTGATGTACGGATATGCACAGGGGCTGTGGATTATGAATGCTTTTGAAAATATGATATGAGGATGATAGGCCATGATATGAATTGCTAATATGCTAAGCTATGCTATGCTATGATCTTAAAGGCTATGGATGTTGAAAGGCTAATTGACTATAGTTTTCCTGTATGAAAGCTTCTTCTTCTTTTGAAGACCCGACAGTCCTTTTTATAGCTTTTTGCAGGCAAGAGCCTGGCTGGCAAAGATCAATGGCTGTGAGATTGTCTAGTAAATTTGAATGGTGAGAGATGGAGAGGTTGAGAGGAAGATGGAAGATGTTGGGAGGTTGGAGAGAAGAATGGAGGTTTGTCTTCAACCCACGGGAACAATCTTGCACAGAAACATAAATTAATTTTCTGTTTTGGAAGTTTGTTTCACGGTTGTTGAAGATAATATTTATTTAATATTATGTGAGTTTGATTTTTGATTTTAGGACTATAGAAGACTTAATTAAATATTTTTGGAATATTTAATTGTGAATAAACTTTTGGAAGAATTAATTAAATATTTGAAATATTTAATTGTGAATGGACTTTAGAGGAATTAATTAAATATTTAGAATATTTAATTGTGAATGGACTTTAGAGGATTTTTAGAAGAGAAGAATATTTAATCTTTATTTGAATAACATATTCAAGCCAAGATTATATGATAATTAATATAAATAAATCGTAACATTTATTTAATTAATTAAGAAATGGATAAGAAAAGTGATTAAATAAACTTATTTATTTAATCGAAATGAAAGAATGAACAATATAAATAAATTATTTAGATTTATTTATACGCAGATTGAATTCAGAGATTTTTAATTAAATATTAAAAATATTTAATTAATTACCAGACTATTATGATTTGACCATTTTTAGGTGTATACAGGACCCATTATTGGGACTTTCAAATTTTGCAAATTTGAAGTGCCCATATTGAAAAATTTTCCTTTGCATTCACAGAAGTGCACCTGAAAAATCTGCCCAAGTGACCTACTTTGGAGGGTCATAATTTGGAGCCAATTGATTTTCAAGCCAAACCCCTTCGTGAACACATTTACTTGACATATGTGAACATGCATGTCAGTTTTTAGTTTCCCACGATGAGTTTTGACAGGGTTTTGAAAAGAGAAGGTGGAGGGTTTTGGGAACTTTTCTGTTGTTTGCAAACTCTATTCTACAAAGTGATCTCCTATTCAAGCTGATATCTTATGGCTGGATGATTTTCAAGACAAATGGATTGTTTCTCTCCATTCTCCCTACATTCATATGCTCCCCTATCTAGTTTTAGAGCCTCATGATCTGATTTACTATTTTTTCGAGATCAAAAGCAAATGCAGTTTGTTCTGATTTTAAATCTGCATTTCTGACATGTTTCAAGGTGGTCAACTTTGATCCCTAATATCTCATGCAAAATGATGATTGAAGGAAATTATTCTTGCACACAAACTCACTGTACCTAAATGATCTAAATTTTCTAGTGGCAACTTCCAAGGAGTTGATTTGGTATTTTTTCAAAATTGCAATTGGATGAGCTTTAATTGGTTCTAAACAGGCGCAGTTTAAGAAAAGTCTTAGTAAGCAACTTTGTTGATTAATATCTTGCACCTTGAGATGTATTTTGTTGAGCCATTTTTTGCATTGCATTCTCGAGTCAAATTTCTGCATTCCTACAAATTTTCATAGCTCCAAGAGATCGATTGACTAGTTTCCCAGGGCGATTCCAGAGGCAACTTGACCAGTTTTGACTATTCTGCAAAAATGCTTGAATGCAAGTTTTAATGATAACCCACTTCAAATTTTCACTTTATATGCACTCACAGGAAGCCTCAGATCAATTTAGGATAAAACTTGTTTGAAAATGAAATGTTTTTTAGTCAGGCCCACAGAGGACCCGAGATTAGTTATACAATTTGAGGATAGCTTGTTCCTTGAGTTGTTTGCAAGTTGGAGATGTGTAAAGAAGGATGCATCTAAAGGGATGAAGAAAATAATTTGGATGTCTTTGAGACTCAGTCCATTCTACGAGGGTCTCACAAGTGATTCAATTTAAAGTGAAGTGGTAACTGTGTCTTGTGTAAAAGCAGTGAAGATCATGGTAACATACTCTCATTTGGATTGCCAATGAAGTCAGATTTTTTCAACCTAATGCAATTCAATTTTCTCCATTGAAATTCCCTTAAGAAAGGAGTGACAAATGGTAAAAGTATAGTTAAGAATAGACGGTACCCTTCTATTGCTCTGACTTTGAATGCATTTATAAGTGAAACTAGAATGAAGGTGTTGGGTAAGAATGATTGGTGCAATGAGCAAGAAAGACAGGTTATTTTAAGACAGGCTTCCTCTAATTCCTCAAGGTACATTCACATAAATTTGTAAGGCACAAAGGATTCCACTATACCCAGGATTGTGTATGGGCACAAATTTATCTAGTGTAAAACTTACAATGAAATGGATATTAAATCTACATTCGTATGCATATGAGAGCATGTAATACAACCACCCAGAGACCATGGTTTGCAATGAATTGGCTGAGGATTTTGCACGTTTAATAAAATAATGGGAGGCTAAGTCTTGATTTTGAGCTTGAAGGCTAATTTAATGGAAGCTTGAGGGAGACCAAGATACACATAATAAAAAGCAGGCATTGCAACACTCTCATCGCATAGGCTAGGTGCATCATGCTTAAGCAATATGTATGGTGTCCAAAATACAAAGAGGAAGGTCGTGCTGCAATTAAGTTACCATGGTATGAAGTCATAACATTATTTATCCTTGCTTGGTTGTTTGACCAACTACATGATAGTAAGAAGAAGCAAATATTTTCACATTGGCTAATATAGTTCAAGTTTCCTGATATTTTGGATACAAATATTTGTGGAGTAGCCATGGCACAACATTGATTAAAGTAGAGGAGAATTAAACATGGAATCGATGGGAAAAGATCCATGGCTTAGTATAACATGAGAAGCCTGGAAATAATGATCTCAAGCTTTCCAAATGAGAGAGGTAATGCATCATAAGGAGATTTGATGGCTGCCCTGTAGGAGAGTTGATGCCGCACCAAGCAAAGTTTTGCACATATAGTGAAAATGAATAGAATGGGCATAAAGTTGAGGGACCAAAGGATGCGGTTACGCCTCTGGGAAAAAAATTAAACTACATTGTGAAATGATTTGAAGCGATAAGGGAAATATTCTTGGTGCCCTTGTGCCAGTTGATGGGAGGAATCCAACGCATATAGTAATGAGCTTGTAGTGAAAATGAATCAAATTTATTTGAGGAAGCTCATGTTCTGTAGAATGTTGGCGCAGCCTAAAAGATTCTTTGTGCAGTGAAGGAGAAGTTGCTCGAAGTTGTTTGAAGGAGCACCAACACAAAGATTGGGAATGTTTTGTTGCAAATGTTGTGGCACCATTGTTTTGATGGCCAAAAGTGGTGAATTTGCACTGTGGAGCAATGACTTCCAATGGTGTGTGAGGTTGTTGCTTGAAGAGTATCTGTTTGGTGTTGGGTGCATGGGTAACTCTAGTGTGAGTTCAATATGCTATAGAAAGTTCTTGCATTTCAATGCCTATTGAATGGCTGATATGATGAACCTGCAAGGTGAGAAACAAAGGCGCAGAGCTTGCATTTGCATATGAGATGTATTAAAATGGTTTCAGGAAATGCTTGGCCACCATGATCAAGTAGAGAAGTTGCAATGATATTAGGTCAAATGGAGGAGGTAGGAAGGTCAATGACCTAAAAAAAAGGAGAATGGGAATCAAATCCCCACCATAGATCATTGACCTCGCAGGTAGAAGATGAAGTCAAGGAAAAGGGCTGTGAGGTGTGCGATGAAGAAGCTTAGGTGGGCCCGAAGTTTCTTTGTTTTTAAATGCACACAGGTAACAATTTTTAAAAGGGGCCCGATAAAATATTCAAAGCCCATCACTTTTTAAAGGTAAAGATATTAAGTGTAAAATGCAAGATTTTAAATGGCCCCACAAAAGTGAATTAAGGGCTCCCATTTTAAAAAGTAAGAAACAATAATCTTTGCTAGGAGGTAAGGTAAACAAAAAACTTTATGATATTTTACTCAAAGGGGGAAAGTGAGTAATTTCACTTAATTAGTGAAAATATGTTCACTAGAATACAAATGAGTGAAAGTAAAGGTTGGGAAAAGTGAGAAGTATTTGCTTTGATTAAAATGCTATTGAAGTCTTATTTTCACATAGGTGAAAATACATAACAGAGACAAATGAAAGAAGAGTAATTTCTATAAGGGACTAACTATGCAACAAGGTAACTATTTTCACAGGTGAATGTTTACTTTCCTGGGAAAAGCCAGGCATAGAAGAAGATAATATTGCATTTACATGTGAAACGTAAAGTGGGCAAATAGGCATATGCAGTTTTAAATGACCACTTTGGAAATAAGATTTATTTTCACATGAAGGGCATGGGTAAAGTGAATTTATTATTCACTTTATGAACAAAGATTATTATTGGCTAGGAATTGAATTTTCTATTGCAAAGCAAAGGAAAAGTTTCTTACTGCAAAAGGAAGAGAGAAGAGAGAGGCTTTTCATTTCTTGTTGTTGATTAACAATGGATGAAGCTTCCAGCTATCATGAATGGATCAATTCTTGGGCTTCTTCTGTTTCTTCTTATTCTCATTCTCTTCTCATTGTTTTGGGTTCTGAATTTTTGTATGGATTGGGTAGATCTAGAGAAATTTTGAGTCTGGGTCATGAATTGAGTCTATAAGTTGTGGTTGTTGATTTATTGAGTAAATGTCAGTCAGTTTGTGCAAGAAAATCATGAATGGCATCAAATTGTCTCCAAATTTCTACACATTTGACCATATGAATTCAATAATTCAAAGTATTTAGAATTTTTCATCTCAATTTCCTCGAGATTGTATTATTTGTTCATGGTTCTATTTCAAAGAAGTAGTTAAATTACTTTGAGTAGATAATTGTGATTTCAAGTGTGCAGGGTGGATCTATAAGGAGAAATTGATTGACAACAGGAGTGGATATGTTGGTCTAATGCATTAGCAGTTTGAATCCATTGGTTGAAGTCCATTTGCTGATGAATTCTTTTTATGATTATGCATTTGAGTCTGTGGCCTGGAATTAGGCATTGATTTGTCATTCAGCTTAATGCATTCAACTCAGAAACAATTTAAAATCAAAATCATTTAATTTTTTGTTGTTGGGTTTAGGTTTAGTGTTGAATTATGCTTCATAATTATCGAGTAAGTGTTGAGATACGAAGAATTTAGCCAGATTTGAAGTTGTCAGTACTTTCCTTGGTATAATTGAATTGGGAATTATCCGCTATAAAAAGAAATGTCTGTGTATAATTGAATTGAGTCTTTACGCATTGTAAAGGGAGACCCACCTTGGTCTTGCAGAGCTAGAAGTGTAGGAGATCTCAGTCATTGACTGAATCTTGTCAATTGGAAAAATCCCTCTTTGAGTCTGAGCATAAGAAATTGGCTAATCTTTAGGACTCATTGGACCGGTCGACTTGGAACACCAACAAGAAGTCCATAAAAAAATTGATTGTACACTAACCCACTAATCTCATGAAACTATAATCCTTTGAAATATTGATGGGTTCTAGCCAATTTAAAATAAAACAAATCTTTGAGGGCTCTACCAAGATACCTTAAGGGATTACCAAATATGATAGGATTGAAATACTACACCTTCGACTAAAAGAAATTACACTTCACCAAGCTAAGTTATAAAAAAATTTCTCACATTGATAGTACAAAATCTATCACAAGTGATAGGGATACCCCTCTTTCATCCTCAAGTATATCAAGATGTCATCTAAAAAGACCAATTTTTGGTAGGGGTGTGTATGGAACACCATGTCCATGAGACTCATGAACATCTATGAAGCATTATTCAACCAAAATAATGCTTTTGAATGTGTGGCTTTACTATGTGTGGATGATGATATTCAAAGTTAAGACCAATCTTAGAGAATAGATTGGTTCACTTGATTTGATCAAATAAATTTTAATCCATAGAAAAGGATAATGATCACTCACCATTATTTTTTCAAATATTAATTATTGATGCACAATTGAAGGGATTTATCTTTATTCGCAAACATGATAGGTCCACCCTAAGGGGATATGTTAGGTTGAATATGTTCCTTATCCAATATTTCTTCAGTTTAAATTTGATTACTAAGCTTTTGATTGGTCATTTATATTCTCACAAAATAGGATGTATTCCTAGAATTAAATCAATACATATAAGTCTACATTTTTCCTAGGTGACAGTAAAAATCACACTCAAAAGCTTACATTTTTATACTCTTCTAAGAGGGGATGATCAATAAGGGAAATTTCATGTTTATCACCCTCTAAATAGTTTTTCAATATGATGTGGAACATTTGACATCCCTTTCCTATGATTTACTTCAATTACATTATGGAGATCATACAAAGAAAAATAAGTCTTTGAACCCTTGTTATCAGTGTATGATCACTCAATATCACTTATTATGGAATTTGATCTTAGCTCAATGGGAACTAAGATAATTCATACCAAGAATGATCTCACAAAATAAAAAAGGTATGAAGTAAAAATCTACTACATGGTGGTGAAGATTACTATACCTATCACATAACCACACACAAGGGAGTCTACTACCACATTATAAATTGTGTCTGAATTAACCTACTAATTATTTTCCTACTTAATAGGCACTAGACTACATAACTTGACCAAATTTATTATAATTAAGGATTCAAAAGCTCCTAAATTAAAAAGTATAGGACCACACACACCCTCTATCATTCCTATAGTGGATCCTTCTGAACTATAGATTTTTGGCACCAAGCACCTTTCTAGCTCTTCTAGGGTTTTTCACCTAAAAGGAGAAAGTAGGGCCAAAAATGCTAAGGGGTTCATTCAAATTATGTTATGTATGATGTTGTTTAGGCTAAATGTAATGAACTAAGTGAAACTAATTGATAAGATTGATTGATTAAGTATGCAAAACCTTTAAAGAAACAAGTGATGTTTGAAAACACATTATGTATTGCATAAACACCTAAAAATGAATGCAAAGTGTAACAAAAGTTGACAAAACTGAAAGTGTGCACCTAGAATGTGGATGAAGATTGGAAATGAATTCTGGAATGCTATTGATGCTGATTTTCAGGCCTAGTGGGACTCATTCGCCATTCTGGGTGAATTAGTTTTAGTTTTGCAAAATCGAGTCGGAACCTGTTTCTGACGAAAGGGTATTTGAAAATGCAGAAAACACAAAATTGACCTAGAAGTGGAACAAATTCACCACCCATGGAAAATGATTCCACTTTTTAATTTCTAAATTTTCAAAAGTGGAATCTAGAGCTTCCGATCTGTACTTTTGACTTCTCCAAGTGTCTGCTTCTGAAACTCTAATTTACGGGTTTGAAAATGAGTTTTTGTTGATATTTTGACTTGTTGAATGAGGAGAAGACTC
The DNA here is from genome assembly GCA_007258455.2 of Sequoia sempervirens. NCBI lineage: Eukaryota > Viridiplantae > Streptophyta > Pinopsida > Cupressales > Cupressaceae > Sequoia > Sequoia sempervirens. Next base: position 46,717 of record VDFB02145198.1, read on the forward strand.
TATCAACCTTTCAACTTGATATTTAATTATTTACAAGCTTCCAAGATACCTAAATATGCAAACAAACAAGACAAGAGAGAGAGATTTTGAATGTTAGGGCATGGGGGTTTGTCTTGGTCAAACCCCTTTTAGGTATTTAAACCAAAATGATGAAAGAATGGAATGAAACATGCAATAATGGAGTTTATTTCCTTGTCATGATGTTTTATCTTGAAAGTTTGCAACAAAACATAAAGAATCTACCCTTGAATGTCTTAAAATTGATCTTGAATGGCTTGTAATGTTAAAACCCTAAGTTGCTTGACTTGAAAGAGAAGATTGGTGGATGAATAATGAAGAATGAATAAGAGAGATGTGAAAATGAGTTTAAAGAGGTGATTTTATAGGAAATTCACCTATTTTACCTGTTAATACCTCATCACAGGCTGACATGAAGCAATATTAAACTCAAATTTCAGTTTTTTCCCACTCAAAGTTCAAAATTGAGCCAAATGGGACTCATTCGCCACACATGGTGAATAGGTCCCACTTGGATGGGACTGATTTTCCATGCATGGAAAATGGGTCCCGCAGGGGCCAATCTAACAGCTAGGAAGATAAGAGATAAGGAGGTAAGGTATAAATTGCAACCTTGTCAGGTATTTGATCAATTTAAGCCTTGAGATGCAAAATATGGGTTTATAGGGGCCTATTAGTGATGATGTAAAGGTCAATTAGGGCTTGGGATAAAAAAATAAATGTGAAAGTGTGATTAAATACACTTTACAACACTAAAATGTGGTCCACATAGCCTAGAAAGGCAGAAAAACCAATGTGAATGTGAAAGACACATTACAACACTAGTTTATCATTAAGTTTAATTGAGAAACCTTCTAGATTGATGTAATAATGCATTTAAATATATTTTATAATGTTGAATTAGGGAGAAATAGGTTCATTAAGTCTAGAAAAGTGTGAAGGTATCTTACAACACCTTTACAAGACATCGTTAAAAGCATGTTATTGAATTTGCAAGGGTCTAAGACCTAGTGTGGATGCATAAAATACCTCACAACACCTGAATCAAGGCCTTATTAAGTCTAATTTGTCATGAATTATTCCCATGTCAAGCAAAGGGTACTTTTCCTACGGTGCATTTAGCCCCCACATTAGTGAGAGGATGAACTTGCTTCAAACTCACACTAAAGTAGACATTCAAGAGAGATCCAAGTGTTCAAATGCAGATGAAAAAGAATGAAAAGATCAAAGGAGGTGGCCAAGCCCCCAGGATCGAAGATCCTCAGTCAAACCATCAAGATACAAAATCATGCAATGACAAGAAAGAGAAAGATGAAAATGAAAAGATGGAACAAGCTTCAATCATCTTTCCAGCTAGTTGTGAATTAGATCTAGGTGTGTTTGTTTTGGAAAGAAAATGTATACTCACTCTAGGGCGACGAAACTCTTGGCTGTCTGCTAGGTGAGAAGTCCATTTTGGTGAACCTACATTTTGAACACTTTGCATTTCTAATTTCATTCACACATTGCATCCTAGATTACATTTGCATCAACATTCAATTAGGGTATTATTTTTTTCTTGCATTCTAGGACTTCTCATATTGCATTAGTGAAAGCTTTGTTTAGATTTCATTCTTGCATTGTATATCATTGAAAAAATTGAAAATCTGCATTCTGCATCTTTAATTGCATTCTGAAAAGCATTAGAATCATTTTAAATTTTTTGAAAAACACAAAAAAATCTCATACTGGGACTCATTTGCCACCCTGGGAAAATCAGTCCCTCTGCACTTTTTACACAGTATTTTTTGGAAATTTCCTGCATTTCTATTTTTTGTAGTTACTTGTTAGTTACAGTTAGTAGAATTTCTATTATTTGCATTTAGAACTCATAGATTTCCTTCCATTTACATTCACCCCATCTTTTGTGGTACTTGTATGAGTGTTTGGTGCCCCATTGATAATACTTTAGTGAGATGAAGTTCTAGAATCATGGCCTCTCGCGATAACACTTTCATTGTGGACCTTGGGATCTCAAGAGCTCCTACTCCTAGTATGGAAAATGTTGCATTAGGCATTGAGAATACCACTTCTATGCCTTCACCTTTCCATCCAATGAATGTTGACACCCAAAACAACTCCCTCCTGCAAGAAAAGGTCATTTATATCCATGAGGATTTTGCACATTTACAACAAGACTTGTCCCTTGAAAACATTTCCACCACCACCATACCCACAATTCAAAACCTTCATCGTTTGATTAAAAGTGATGATGACTTTCAAGTTATGAAGAGAATTGTCAAGATTTACAATAAACATGCCCCTTCTAATACTCAATCCACAAACATTCATGTAAACCAAGGAGGGCTTCAAGTTCCTCCCCCTTCAACCGTAGCATCCATACCAACTTAGACCACTCCGCAAGTCACCACAACTATGCACCAAGTTAGTTATGTGGCTCATTTCCCAATTCCAACTAGCATTCCTAGTTCTCTTGTGGCGTCGCAAGTCCCCTCCACTACCTTCACCCCTCTTAGTGTTCCTTTCACTTCCCCTAACATCACATACACTCCATCACCATTTTCCCTTAAATCCCAAACCACTTACCCCGACCCTATTCTTACACAACTCTTTACAACCGTTTCATCCATGCAACAACAAATTCCCACAATTAGCCAAGGTCAAATCGCTCCACCCACATATCATGTTCGTAGTAGCCCCTTATCCTTATAAATATTACGAACTCCGATGCCACAAGGGATAGAAATGCCTTATTTTGAGAAATATAGAGGTAAAGGAGACCCTATCAACCATGTTAATGCTTATACAACTTTATGCAGTGATTTTTTCCTTGATGATAAACTCTTAGCCAAACTTTTTCCAAGAACCTTGAAAGATACTGCATTAGAGTGGTTCTCCAACTTGCCCAATCATTCCATCTGATCCTTCAATGAATTGGTGGATGATTTCATAAGTCACTTTCAATTCCATATGACACCTAAAAAGATCATGGCTGACCTCATGTGATGTAGACAAAACACAAAAAAAAAAGTAATTGATTTTATCTCATGATTCCAATTATTGTATGCTCAAATTGATGTCAAGATTCCTGATGCACATCTGTAGAAGATGTTTATTGAAAAATTGCACACAAATCTTCAAGACAAATTAACTATGATGAAATTCCCTTCATTCGTGCATTTATGCACAACCTTATGTGATTATCACAACTCAGTTTCTAGTCGAGACTCAAAGTCCACTTCTAACCATGCTGCCAAATATGAACCACAAAACAAAAATAACACAAAAAGCTTTCACAAATCATATAGAGACTTTTTACAGTTCAATCCACCTCCACAACCGCAACCAACCCACCTAGTTCGAAACCAAGTAGCAGTTGTGGTGCCTTATACCTATGGGGACCCATAGAGACAATTTACTCCCTTACCCGATACCCTCCACAACACAATGAGCCAATTGCTTTAACAACACATGATCACTTTGCCACCCGTTAAACCACTTGATCACACCCACCCATTACCACCCACCTTAAAACTTAATTATTATTATCATTTTCATCACAAAAATGGACATGACACCGAACACTGCAAGTGTCTAAAACATTTAGTTCAAGACCTCATTGATTCAGGTCATTTTTCCATTGCGGGTGTTAATGATCAAGGCAATAAGTTTATTGCACCCCCTAACCAAAATTTACAAATTTTCACCAATCCCATGCCTAAACACAATATCTCATTTGTCAAGTCTAGTGAACCTTCAAACATTGATGTAATGAATGTTAATACAAATAATGAACAACATGATATAACTCCAAATGTTACCCAAGTTAATCCTATGGATAAACTTGTGGGTGCGACAGACATTATCCCTTGTAAGGGCCAAAACAATAAATCTCTTGATATCACTTTTTATGCTAAAGATATACTTCAAAAACTTCCTGATGGTCCTCTTTACATAGCCGGTAGAATCTATGATAAACCCACCAATGGGATATTAATAGATCCCACCCGTGGTGAGAATTTGATCACATAAGATTTTTTAGTATTACATGATCTCTATCAAGATGATTATAATAAACCAACCGCATGGATTAAGACACATACTGGTTTTGCATGCCCTATGATTAGATCAATCGTGCTCCCATTACAAATAAGACACAAAACTTCATATGTAACATTTTCTATTATTCCACAATCAGATCAATTTCATTTGCAGTTAGGCCACCCTTGGCTTTGCTCAATGAAAGTGGTCCCTTTAGTGGTTCACAAGTGTTTGAAGTTTCCACATGGAAATGAAATATTTACCATACACCATAGTGGCTTTAATCCATTATCCTCTAAAGGTAATTTTTCCTTAGAAGCCTTTTGGCCTGAACCCATGGAACCCATTACCCCTCGAAAATACTTCTTCTTCATAACCTATCAAAAGTTCAAAGCCAAACACATAGTTGAATTGTCTCTTTGTAAAATGTCCCTGCCAACTTCCGCTCTTCCTATCATAGATGAAACCATGCTTCAACCTGAGTCCGATAATGAAAAAACCATGTAGCCTCATGAACAACCAAAAACAAACACTTCACCTTCCTTGTTTAAACAACCTAGAGAAAGTGAAACCAATCCCATCATGCCTCCTTGAATTAAACAAGTGTATAAAGCTAAAAAGAAAGTGATTGATTCATCCTCTTTTGTTTCTTCTATTCTTCCCCCTTTAGAAGTAGAAGAAACTATGATGACTCAATCCGCTCTTACACATCAACAACCCAAAAACATAATCAAACGAAACCGTGGTGCTAGGGAACGTAGACGTCGTCGTCGTCTCCTTGCCTGCCAATCCCGCATAGAAGAAAATAAAGACAATCAACCTCTGCCTTTGATAGAAGTAATAGATGACCACCCTCCTCCTGACCTGCCACAAGATAGTCCAATGCAACCTTCACAACAAAATGATCCAATCCAATAGCCACAACTTTTGATACATCCTTCCTTGGAAATTACCCTTCATCCTCCCGTCGTCATCAATCTTGATGATGATGATGATGCAACGATAGCAAAAATAGATGAAGAAGTGCACAGTGATCTAAACTCTTTATTTTCCTCTACAATGAGATTAAATGATAAATCCTCTCAACCAAGTGAAGAACCTGGTACAACTCCTAATTCGATGCTTGCAATTCTTCCTTTGGACAGTCAACCGCCCTCACATTATACTGAACATGATTGGGAGGTGGATGACTTGTTAGATGGTTTACTCACATTCGCTTAACTAGACTTTTTTCATTTCTCTTTTTATTTTCCCTTTTTCACTTTCATGTGTATCGTGTGTTCAATGTTTTCTCTCTCGTCATACATTTCTTCTATTTGTACCTCTCTTCTTCTATATGTCATACCTTTATTTTTTTTCACTTTTTTTTTGTGTTTTCCTTTTGGGGATGACGCAAAGCGTTGAGATGCCCTATGTCTCGTCCATGTTGACTCAATCGGTCCCTTTTTATTTTTGTCTTTTTCTTGTGTTTTCCTTTTGGGGATGACACAAGGCATCGAGACCGCAATGTCTCCTTCATGTTGACCCAAAAGTTTTTTCTTTTTTGTTGGCCTTTTCATTTTCTTTCTTTTCGCTTGTGTTTTCCTTTTGGGGATGATGCAAAGCATTGGTACCACAATGTCTCTTCCATGTTGACCCAAAATGAATTTTCTTTTCCTTTCATTTTTTCTCTCTTTGTGTCATTCTTCCAGTTCTATGTGCTTTGGGGAATGATGACAGTTCTGAGATCTTTTATAAAAAAATTGCAGCAATGAACATACTGACCCCAAATCCATAGATCCCTTATGTGTTTGGTGTCTTCTTTTCTGGGGTGCAACTCCTTTTATTTTAGTTTTCCTTTTCATTGATATGACACAGCCTTACTCAAAAATATATGACTTGACATAGGGGTTTTCCAAGTTGGCTCTCATCATCTTGTTTTCTATTTTTATTTTCTTTCTTTCGCTACTTTCAAGTAATTGCTCACATAATGGTTTGTCGCAATTCCTTTAAAGTGGGGGGCATACATTACCATTAATTCATTTGCATTCTTAGTTCCTAGTATAGCCTTGTTGTTTACATGATGTGTTAGTCACTTTGTGGATGACATTAGGTGTGATGTCCTTCATAAGGGTGATCTATGTTAGCATATTACATTCCTCTTGGTGGCCTGATGTGATGCACTGCATCTCCTAAGTTGTGAATATATTATTCTTTGATTGGTCCTCTCATGGAAACATTAGACACAATGTTTCCTAAGTGAATGACCTTTCATAAACTTAACAAAACTCCTTTGAACATCTTTTGAATTTTTAAATTTTTGCATTTTTGCATTTTGCATTTTTTGCCACCTTGCATAACACAACTTGCATGCCTATGGTACCTTCATTTTTGTTCATGAGTTCTAAGCGTACAAAACTTTGCTTGTCTCATGAAGCACGAACTGACATTTTCCTTGTGGTGCCTTGTTAAAGTTATCAAGAGGCATAAATTTGAAATGGTTGAGTGGGAATCCCATCTAGCGGCATGACTTTTCCCCATAGCCACCTTTGTGTTTGTGAGTGCATACCAACTAGCGTATGTATCTCCCCTTTTTGGGCGTTCTCACCCCACGGATGTGGCCCCAGAGTGAGTATACTTGGGCCTTCTCACCCGATGGACCACCATGAGTTATGTCGCCACAAAGTGAGTATACATTATCTTTTAGCCTAAATCAAATCCACAACTAGTTGGATAGACGATCGAAGCTTCATCTGATTCTCAACATTTGTGTGTTCCTTTGTTCTTATGCTTAGTTTTCCATGGGATCTTCATCTTGGGGGCTTGATCATCCCTCTTGACCATTCTATTCTATCTTGCTAATGTAGGTACATATGAACCCTCCTCCTAATGTTCATGGCTACTTTAGTGTGAATTTGAAGCAAGTTCATCCTCTCACTAAAGTGGGGGCTAAATGCACCATTGAAAAATGGACCCTTGTCATTTTCATGGTCTTTTAGGCCTTGCTTCATGATGTTTGGTCTATTTTTCTCTAATTTTATGTTGTAACATGGCTTGAACATGCATATTTAGGTACTAAAATTCAAATAATGATGTCTTGTGAAGGTGTTGTTAAGTGTTGTAAGACATTTCTACACTCTTCTAGACTCTATTCATTACAATTCACCTAAAAATCACCTTTTTGTCACTAATCAAGTCCTATTTTGAAGTGTTGTAAAGAATTGTAACAAGATTTCACATTTTTCTAGGCACAATTTCACTATTTACACCTTTCTTATGCTTTATTTGACCCCTTTATGCCCTTATAAGCCTTAATTAAGTTCATTTTTGAATGTAAGCCCGATAAAAAACATTAAATACAAGATAATTCTCGACACCCATTTTCAGGTCCTAGGTGGGACCTATTTGCCATGGGTGGCGAATGAGTCCCCCTTGGCTCCAAATTCAAAATATTTTAAATTTCCTTTCGGGTTTTTATTCAAAATCACTTGATGTCGGCCTGTAATGAGGCATTAACAGGTTACTAAGGCACAAGATTGTATAAATAAGTAATTTTACATCCATTTTAACCCCCATTCATTCAAGCATTCAATATTATATCACATTCAAGCATTCAAGCATCTTACAACATCAAATCAAGCATTATTCAAGCATTTTGGAGCATCCATTGATCTAACTTCATATTTTCATCAACAAGGGTTTGCTAAGTTGATAGCATTTGCATGTTATTTGTTTATCATTCTCTTGCATTTCATTATTTTATTAAGGGTTTGATTACCAAAGTAGGGTTTGACCAAGGCAAACCCCTATTTGATAACCCTCAACCATTTTCCCCCTCTTGCATGTGTGTTTGCAAACCTATGTATGCAGATTTAACAAGAATTTAGGTGATTGAAGATTGGTCAACAAGTCAACTAGGTGTTTCAAGTCAAATCAATCATATTTCAAGCTTGGAGAAGGTATTTTGTTTGTTTCTTGCAGAATTGAATTCAACAACCCGATAAGCAAACATTTCCAGATCTGGTGTTGCAGATTTGTCTCCTGATTTCTCAGAATTTTGTGAAAGGAATAATTTGCCACTAGTGGTGAATGAGTCCCACCTTAAGACTGAAAATCTAGGTTTTGTTAGATTTCGGATTTCGTTAGTCAGAAACTTGTTTCTGACAGTTTTTCACTAGTAGCAGGACTAATTTGCCACCCTAGGTGAATAAGTCCCACTGTTGATTTTCAGTAATTTCAAACAACATTTAGACCATTCTAGATTCTTTAAATCTTGCCTAGGTGCACTTTGATTCAGCCTTTCTCTTTCCGTTTTGCATTATATTCATTCTTAGTTCATTGTTTGCATATCACATTGTGTTATCCAACATAGCCCAAATCTTAGATTTGCATTCATAATCAGTCATTTAGATCACTTAATTGCATTTGTTCACTTCATTTAGCTTAAATAACATCACACATAACATAATTTTAATGAACCCTTGGGTGATCCCACAATACTGGTTTACAATTTTTGGCCAAACTAGACACTGAACTGATTTTTTCTAACTAAATCTTCACTTTCGAGCACCTATAGCGGCTAAACCGTGAGGAATTTGAAGATTATGATTTTTTCTATAGATTCTAAATATATTTTTTCAAAATTTTTGAAATCATATTGCACTTCTTTTTCCATCTCCTTTGAAGACTAGTTTTTTTCAGTAAACACCATTTTTAAGGAGTGATGTTCACCGTATAACACATAACTTTTTTTAAATGAAGGATAAATTCTTTTTTTTTTTTAATTTAGATTTGTAACTACGATATCTAGTGCTTGCAATTGGTTTCATAGTGTTTTATTGAATATTTTTTTCTTAATGAAGTTTCGAAGTCAAACCAATTACAATTCAGACATAGGTAGACTGTATAACACAACTTTTTTTGTATGTATCGAAATTCAATTTTTTTTTGTTGGATCGAGGACTTTCTCGTGCACTCATATTTTTCAAAATGAAAAATTGATAATCTTCTATCTTTCCACATGTGTAGAACAGAGAGCTTGATTTTTGGTGAAAAACCTACATTCACAAGAAATAAAAAATAAATATAATAATAAAATTAAATTTATTTAAAATTATAATTTTTGGGAACATTATAATAAGGAATACATACTTACAAAAAATAAATTTTAAATGAATTCATTTGATCCCCCAAAAGGTAAATCAAAAGTGGGGTTTTATCAACATTTTGATAGGTGTAAAGGAGACTATTATAGGTATGGTTTAAAACTAGTGGGGTTCTATCCAAGGGGGTTTGATCTAAGGTAGTTTGATGAAACCTTCTTCAATTGGAATGCTTTAAATGGAACTTTTTAAGGATTAAATCTTTATATTTTCTAAAAATATGTGATTTCAACAAAAAACAAAATCTCCTAAAAATTGTAAACCAGCTTTGTGGGATCACCCCGTTTCCCATTTTTGGCCCTACCTTTCTCCTTTTAGGTGAATAACCCTAGAAGAGCTAGAGAAGTGCATTGGTGCCAAAAATCTATGATTCACCTTCACCACATATTCCATGGATTTATATTTCCTTTATGTTTGATCAATAGGAGTGCATCGTGACATCTACAAGAGTTCCTAATTTTTTTCATTTTATTCATTTTGGTGTTGCAATGCATAAATTTATAGTAATATTATAATCCTTCAAAAATTCACATCTAATGCTCCAAGTTAAAGATCTGATCTAATAGATCATGGGACTTCTCTAAAGAGGAAAAAGTGGTATTTGATAAGAAGCCTCAACATTGTGATGTGTGGTAGTGAGTAGTATTATTTTAAATTAAAGAGTGTTGTGTATAAGTATTGATGGGTCACACTTATTCTATCAGTTTAAGTTAAGTCATGACTTAAAACTAAAGCCACATGGCATGCTCCCAAGAATTCTTAGAAAAGTGAAGGGGAAATATATCATAAAGGGGTGTGAACTATCTAATCTACTAGTGATAAGTTCATCCTTGATAGCATATGGAATGTGTGGATATTGTAACATAGAGAGACTCTCATTATATCCAAAAATTATATATTTGACATCTATGGCTTCTCTACATCATCCTAAGAGGGTTTAAAGTGCTAGAGTAATAGAAGTAGGCTCTATTACATCAAAAATCAAATATCCAAAAGCAATAAGTTGAAACATTCACAACCAATGGCTATACATTGCCAAGATAGGAATGTTTTTCCTACTAGTACTATGAAAATGTTGTATTGGGCTAAAAAATTCATGAACCAGTTACCAAGGAACCTATAGTCATGTTTGAATGCTAATAGGAGTTATTAAAGAGATAAATTTCATAGAAAAGTCTTCTCATCTATTAAATTTTAAATTTTGGATTTACTTTTGTGTGGGAAAATCATTGTGGGGTAGGTAGCATAATATATAAATATTAGCTTGCATGCGTATTTAGAATGATATGATACCTTTTCAATTCTACAAGAAAATTGCAATATATAGGTGTTGGTAAACATATTTTTTATTGTCATATTTCACTAAAAGTACAGCTTGAGTCACCCAATGGGTAGTAACAATTTTTAAAAATAGTTAGAGAGATTATTATTGGATTAATGATCTTCCTCTATATTTGAGAGGGGTAGCTCATTGTAACAACTGCCCCTTGGTTGCTACTATTTTTTTTCTTAAATAAGTTTTGAACAAGTACCAACTTAATCGATTGAGCATATTCCATGTAATTTAGAAGTGCTAACTTCAAAACTTTAACAAAGTACTCGCATCCTTTGAGATACTTCATCAACATTGATCCACATATATCTGAATATACTAGATCAAGAACACCCTTGGATCTAGTTCCACTCCTTGGAAAATTTGCTTTCACAAACTTCCCCAATACACATTTCTTACATACATCAGCATGCTCTATGCTCACCTATGGAACACCTATCACTATCTCACAAAGCAATTTAAGTGATCCATGATGTATATGGCCCATCCTCCTATGTCATAGCTAGATCCTAGATCTCTAGGATTACTGATGCTCATGAGTGCCTTATGAGTATCAAACTACAACCTGTAAAGTTGATCGCTCCTAACTACAATCCTTATTCTTGATTAACACATGCGCCCCTCTAAAGAGTACATTGTAGCCTTTATCCTGAAGGACATATATGAAAATAAAATTCATACCCAAGTCTGGAACATGCAACACATCATGAATGGGAATCAGCTTGCCATTCTCCCTCTAAAATAGAACAGTCCCTTTCCCAACTAGATTGAGTTTGGACATGTTCCCCATAGAAATTTGGATTTTTATGTCCTTATAACTAAGAAGTACTCTCTAACTCTTGTCATATGAAATGAAGCTCCACTATCTATATAAAAAACATCCTATGAGGTTGAGCTAACAATACAAGCTATGAGTGCAAACTCATCCTCCATTCTACTAGAAAGCTCATCTACACTTGTTGAAGCTGATGTCTACTTCTTGCCTTTATTTTTGTTTTTCTTTCTTTGCAGGCAATCGTTGACATAGTGGCCAAACTCGTGACAACCATAGCATTTGATCTTGGACAAGTCCTTCTTCACTTTTAGGATTTGATCCTTTGCTAGACCCCTTCTTTGCTTTCCCTTTTCCTGCTAGGGAAACATTTTCCTATTCTACCTCACTTTTCTAACTATTACTATTGGTTCCACTAATAAGACTTAGTATAAGCTCCTCCTGAGTGAAGTCACTCCATAGTCAATCCCAAATTGATAAGGTGTCTCATCCATTAATAACTTGAACAAAGACATCCCGCTGCTTAGTAAACCCATTTAGGGCTATTCATACTAGCTCGTCGTCATCCGGTTTATCTCTAATAGTTTCCAACTCATCCTTGTCAAGTCTAAGTTTGGTGAGGTAACTTGTAACGCCTTCTCCTTTATTCATTCAGGTATTCCTCAACTTTTCTCTAAGAATTAGCTTCTGATTATTGGTAGCATTATGGTACATATTCAAAATGGCATCCCACGTCTTCTTCACTGTATCCAACTCTGCGATATGCAGAAATATATAGTCCTTAACACCGTCAAGGATTAGCCTCCTCGCCTTGGTATCTTCCTTCTTATATGCTAAGAGTTGTTTTGGATTTCTAGGTACAACTACAACACTGGTCACATATTCCTTGATACCATTCTCTTCCAACAATAAATAAATTTTGGCTTTCTAGACACCAAAATTTGAGGCTTCATCCTAGATCTGTCATGATCTCTTAAACCTATTGAGGCCATCTCAAAATTTGAGAAAAAAAAATCTAAAGAGGTCAAATTGGGTTTTATAAACCCTCATTTTTTCCTTTTTGTGCTTGCGTTGAACCTTTTCTACACTTAGATGAGCTCTGATACCATGTGAAAATTCTATTGCAGTTACTGATTATTAATCTCCTATCTATATAGATTATTTGACTACTGAAAAATGATTCACAACAAATATTGAAAAATAACACAACTGCAATTTCACAAATAAAATCACAAGAATAGAGAAGAAAATATGCAAAACAATGAGCACAATATTTTTGGACAAATAGTCCCTAGAAAAACGCCATAGGGAAAACCAACTCAACAGATGAGGAATTTTATTTAACTTTGAAAATAAAGGAATACATAAACTACTTGTCAAGCTTACTGGAAGAGTTTCGGCAATATTTTTCTCCTCTAAATATTCTTCCCTCAATTTCTCCTGTTGAAATTCTACTATTGCTGCCTCCAACACTATCACTACGCCCTTGCTTATCATTGCAAATGCTATCACTGCAAATCTTTCTCAAGTGTGTGTTCTCCAAATCCCCATTGATCCCCTTTTTATAATCTTCTCATTGAAAAACCAATGGCCACAATTTAATCTTAATCGATGACTAAGATTATCTGGACTCTAACAAACCCTCACTAATTAGTTTTTAGAAGTCTTTAGAGAAATTAATTAATATTCTTGGGTTTGGAGACATTTTTCCAAGCTACATAAATTAACATAAAATGGAGCATAGCTTATATAGGTATAATGTTACAACTGTCCTAAATAAACCCTTTTCATTTCATCAAGTTTGGATTAAAAAAGTTGTCAACTTAAAGGGTGAAATCTTGAAAAGAGGATAAAACCTTTAAACACGAATCAGTTGACCTTTTAGGCTTGACACTCCCAAGCTTGATTCCAAAGCTTTCCCGATGAAAAAACCAAGGGAAACCAAGAAAATGTATATCTATTTGTAGAAGATATCCATTAGTAATAGATATATGTTTCTAGAAATGGATACCTATTTGCTAAAAATAGATGCCCATTTTCTAGAAATAGATATTTGCCTCCTAGAGCTCTTTTTTACTAATTTTATGTTTTCAAACTAGATACACGTTTTGAAAAAGCCCAAAAAAGCACACTTTAGTAAAATGGGCATAACTTTTGCATTACTAATCAAAATTTGATTTTTTACAAGCATTGGAAAGGTGATTAAGAGATTTACAAAATGGAATAGGTATTTTTTATAAATTATTATTGAAAAATAAATTATAATCATTTAAATTTCATCCTTCATTTTTGAAACTTCAAATGCTCAAAATTTTTGCATATGAAGTCTTTTTTCTCTGAATTTTTTCAACAATTATCTCAAAATACTTGAAACATTGAAAGAGTAATCAATAATGAAACATTTAGATTTTTGTACTAAGGAGAGTAACAAGTTTTTATAAATAATTGTAGAATGCTTGCTTGTCTTTAATCTTATGCACACCTTTCTCCAAGTTGACCTAGGAGAACATGTATTCCCTTACCAGCATAACGATAACTATTCCAAGGTATTTTCAATATATTTAATCATTAGATACCATAAAAGAGTAGATAATATAAATATCAACTAGATGGGAAAAATATTAGAATTATACATTATGTAGGTTTGAGTCCAAACTCAAAGGATGAATCCCTCCTCTCTCTCCCCCATCTCTCTCCCTTTATCTATCTCTCTCTATCTCACTCTCTCTCCCTAGAGCTCTAGACCTCTCTCTCACCCACCCTATCTCTCTCCCTTTCTCTACCTCTCTCTATTTCATTCTCTCTCTCTCCCCTATCCCTCTATATATCTCTTTATATCTCTCTCTCCATCTCATTATACCCATCTATCCCTCTCTCCCTATTGTAATTTTTAAATTAGGTTATAACACACTCACGTTATATCTTGTATGGGACCAAAAATTGGCATGTCCAATTTTGGTCCCCTTCTTTTTGTATTTACCCATATACCATTGAAGAAGTGGAAAGAATAAATCAATAGTATAGTCTCTCTATCTCACTCACTCTCCCCAAATATCTAGACCTATCTCTCTACCTCTCCCTCCCTCTTTAGATTTCTTTGTCACCCTATATCTATCCCTTTCTCTACCTCTATCTCTATCTCACTCTTTCTCTCCCAAGATCTGTACCTATCTCTCTGTCTCTCCCTCTCTCCCTCCTTCCCTCTCTAATTCTCTCTATATCACCTCTCTCTATCCCTATCCATCTATATATATATATATCCCCTCTCCCTCTCTATCTCTCTACCTAGCTCTCCCTCTATGTTAGTTTGTAATGGGTATTCTCAAGTTGAAAGTATTGATTTTGAAGAAACTTTTTCTCATGTTACATGAATAGAATCTAGTCGAATGTTCTTGACATTTTCTTGTTTGAAGAAATTTAAAGCTAATCAGATACATTTTAAGTCAACCTTTCACAATGAAAATTTAGAGGAAGAGGTATATGTTAAACCACCAAAAGGGTTCCTCTTATCAAAATATATGAATTATGTGTTCAAGTTGAAGAAAGTAGTTTATAGACCAAAATAAGCCTCTAGATCTCGGTATTCAAGACTTGACAAGTATCTATAACAACAAGGTTTTAAAAGGGGAATTGTTGATAGCAATATGTACATCAAGACTAAAGATAATGATCAGTTGAGTGTTGTGGTTTATGTGGATGATATAATTCTTAGAGGTAGTAGTGACAAAATGTGTCAAGATTTTACTATAGAAATACAAAAGAGGTTTGAGAGGTCCATGCTTGGTTAATTATCATTATTCCTTGGGATACAAAATTCTCAATCCAAGTGCAAAGTTATCTTTATCTCACAAACCAAGTATATCAAGAAATTGTTGGAGAAGTTTAGGATGGAAGATCGCGAACTAGTGAGTACACTCTTGGTCATAGGCTACAAATTAACTAAAGATAATGAGTCCCTAGAAGCAGATCAAACTATATACAAGTCAATGATTAGGAGTCTACTATATGTGACTGCTTCAAGACCACATATTATGCAAGTTGTAGGTATGGTGGCACAATTTCAGCCAACACCAAAAGAAATTCATGTTCAAGCAATTAACAATCGATTTTGGTTTGCAGTATTTGAGAGGTGAATATTTCACACTAAAAACATATATAGATGTAGATTACGTAGGAAATGTTGATGATAAGAAAAGTACAAGTGGAGAATAATTCTTCCTTGGCAATAATCTAGTGTCTTGGTTAAGCAAGAAACAACCTTCAATTTCTTCATCCATAGTAGAGGCCGAATACATAGTAATATCATGTTGCACACAATTCCTTTAAATGAAGAAAATATTGAAGGATATGAAGATAGATTATTATCATCCAATTTCAGTACTTTGTGACAACACAAGTGCAATTAATATTTGAAAGAATCTAGTTATGCACTCTAGAATGAAGCACATTCCCATGAAGTATCACTTCTTAAGAGAGCGTGTATCAAAACAACAAGTTGGTATATATTTCCACACAAGAATAGATTGGAGATATTTTCACAAAACCCCTTCCAAAAGAAACTTTTGAGTATCTTAGAAAAAAATTGGGAGTGATAGTTATTTCATCTAGCCATTGATTAGAAGCATAAATTTAGGGAGAGCTAATTATTGCATTATTTTTCACCTCTATGGAACTTTCTATAATAATTATGAGTCCATCCCTTTTCCATTGATAGCAACGGGGGAGAATTACAGATAGGGGGAGAATTACAAAAGGAGGGTGGATTAGAAAAGGGGGAGAACTACAAAAATAAAGAGAGTTACCATCAATGAAAAAAGGGGAGATTGTTGGCAATTTTGTCATTGATGTAAAAGGCATGGATATAATTTTATCAATGAAAGAAATTGTATAAAGGACAAGGTCAAAGGCCACTAATTTTTGTTCAAATTTAAGGCATCCAAACACATGTTTATGATCCCTAAGTTTTGGTCAACCTTCCTCCACCTTGGTGCTCATTACCAAATCACCCATCCTTGATCTTTTCAAGATAAAAATTAAATTATTGTTTCAATATTGGCTGACCTTACTTTGGTGCCCAATACAATATCAAATAAAATTTAATTTTATGCTTCCTCGTGTGCGTCAACCCCCTTGGGTGAAGTTCCTAATAGGGAAAGGTACCTACAATTAGATTACAACTACTTCCTTTTTGTCAATTGGTCACTATATGTACATGTGATCTTGTTGAGTTAGTGATAGTGTATAGGTAATCCCACAATAGTGGTTTACAATTTTTGGCCAAACTGGACACTGAAATAAATTTTTTTAACTAAATCTTCACTTTCGGGCACCTATAGCGGCTAAACTGTGAGGAATTTGAAGATAATACAAACTAGAGTTTCGTGAAATTTTGTCTATAGATTCTAAATATATTTTTTTCAAAAATTTTGGAATCAGATTGCACTTATTTTTCCATCTCCCTCAAAAACTAGTTTTTTTCAGAAAACAACATTTTTAAAAAGTGACGCTCACCATATAACGCATAACTTTTTTTCCATGAAGGATAAAATTCTAATTCTTTCAAATTTAGATTCATAACTCTGATATCTAGTGCTTCCACTTGGTTAGATAGTTTTTTATTGAATATTTTTTCTTTAATCAAGTTTCAATTTCAAACCAATTATAATTCAGACATAGTGTGACCGTATAACGCGTAACTTCTTTTGTATGTATCAAAATTCTTTTTTTTTTCTTTGTTGGATCAAGGAATTCAATATCTGGTGCACTAATATTTTTAATTTTTTTTTTTAATAATCTGTTATTTTTACACATGCAAAACAAAGAGCTTTATTTTCAGTGAAAAATCTACATTCACAATAAATAAAAAATAAATATAATAATTAAATTAAATTTATTTAAAATTATACTTTTTGGGAAGCTTATAATAAGGACTACATACTTGCAAAAATTAAATTTTAAATGAATTCATTTGATCCCCCAAAAGGTAAATCAAAAGTGGTTTTTTATCAGCATTTTGATAGGTGTAAAGGAGACTGTTATAGGTATGGTTTAAAACTAGTGGGGTTCTATCCAAAGGGGGTTTGATTTAAAGTAGTTTGATCAAAACCTCTTCAATTGTAATTCTTTAAATGGAACCTTTTAAGGCTTAAATCATTATATTTTCTAAAAATATGTGATTTCAGCAAAAATCAGTTCCTCCCAAAAATTGTAAACCAGCTTTGTGGGATCACCCGCATATGTATTGTATGTATGATCTAGTCATATTGTCTATATATAGCACATGCTTGAGCTAGCCACATTATGTATATGTGATGCATGCATGCACAAGCTAATCATGTTTTGTATATATATGATGTATGTATGGACTAGTCATGTTGTGTATATGTGATGTGGGTCTAAGTGGGCCATATTAT
This sequence comes from Sequoia sempervirens, assembly GCA_007258455.2. Taxonomy (NCBI): domain Eukaryota; kingdom Viridiplantae; phylum Streptophyta; class Pinopsida; order Cupressales; family Cupressaceae; genus Sequoia; species Sequoia sempervirens. Next base: position 64,435 of record VDFB02145198.1, read on the forward strand.
GTATATGTGATGCATGCACGATCTTGTAACTTTTCACATGTGGGTGTGTGCAAGAAGTTGAGTCCACTTTTTGGCCAAAAAGTGGAAGTGTTTTCCCTGATTTTCAGTATTTGACACATTTGACCTTAAAATTTGAAGCACTTAGAAATGAAATCTTTAAAAAAGTCACTAATCATAAAATGTAGTGCTCGGAGTCTAGTTTCCAAATATGTAATTTATTTCAATACCCAGATTGTACAAATTGAGTTTCAATAGGCATTTCAAAACCACTGTTTAAAAGTCATTTTTTTTTACCACATACCATGCACGTGGTACGACATCCATATTTTGACTTAAATTATCGTATTTTTCTAAATCCTTTTGGGAAAAGTTTTATGACTCACGAAGCTTGCTCTTGATATTTTTTGTAATTTTTAATTGAATTTTTTGTTAATTTTTAGTAGGTAGATTTGTAGTTTTTGAAAATTGTCGTAATACGACATGCATAAGATGACCTAAACTTATCATTTTTTGATTTTTTTTTTTTCAAATTGAAAATAATTGTCTGAAGTTTGCTCTCGGCAATCCGTTTGTCAAAATGTTATGTTGATCAAAAGTTATTAAAATAGTAAAAACTCTGATATTTAAAGTTTATGGACCAATTTTATTAGAAATTAATTGAAAAATAGAAAAAATAATTCAATTACCAAAACAAATTACATATTTAGAATCTGCATTGTTTCATCTAAAATGGGTTTTAATTTTGTCAAAAATTTTGCAAAAAAGGTTGTCAGCCATATGTCCAAAATCGATATTTTTCTTTGACATTGTTAGGGCCTTCAATTTGCAGGTCAAACTAGGTTGAAGGCTTAGGTTCGGACTTCCAAAGCTTTTCCCGAACCAAAAACCTTGGCAAAAACCCGCCCACAATGCAAAACAAAATTCAAATTTAAAAAAATGGGATCCCGATTATAAAACGGGATCCCATTCCCATTCCGACCGTTGTAAAGGTAACGGGATCCCATTTCCTTTACAACGGCTCCCACACTCAATTTTAGTGAACGGGATCCCGATTATAGAGCGGGATCCCACTTATTAGTAAACGGGATCCCGTTTTGTAATCGGGATCCCGTTTTATAGATGGGATCCCGTTTATTTTATTTAAACACTGTGCACAATTAATGTCAAGTCTACAACTTTGCAACTTCACATGTACGGCCGAGAGCACTAAAAATCAATTATTTTTCATAAGTTATTGTATTTACAGGTGGTCAATTTGATTTTTGGTTGATTTTATCAAAGGGAGCATCATCTACACCATTTTTGAAGTGAAATTTGCAATATGGATTGAATTTTTCAAAGGAAGCATGAAGAAAACAATTTTTAAAGTGGAATTGTGGTAGTTTTCTATTTTTTTTGAGGAACACAAGAGGAAGAATTTTGCCATAATAGGTATTCAACTTCCAATTTAGTTGAGATATTTTGGAGATATTTCACTATTAACATTGTTTATTGGCAGAAATTTTATAATTATGGGATAAATTTCACTTAATAAGAGAAGAAAGAAGACATTGACTCCTCAAGAGTTGAAGGAAATAAAAAAGAAAAAGAGACAAAGACAAAAGAGAAGAAGAATAGAGAATAAAATCAATGAATGATGGTGGAGCAATGAATTCAACAACTATTGACGATGAAAACATTGAGGATACCATGGTTATAGATGAAGTTAATTTGCAAGGAGTCAATTTGGAGAAGAATATGATTATAAAAACAAGTCCTACTATGTCTTCAAATCCCTCTTTGAATGCTATGGAGAATGTTTC
>VDFB02145199.1:0-23411 GCA_007258455.2 Sequoia sempervirens
TTCTGGTGTATACTTTTGGGGCTTTTGCGCATCCTGTTGTGCCTTTTGTACTTGCACTATGATATAAAGTGCCATGGGGGGTTGATGTTTTCCTTTGGTTTTCCATCACACCTTTTTCAAGCGAGTTCCATTTCCATGAAAATAATGAATCCTAGTGATTCTTGCCTTATGCATGTGTGTCTTAGTTTGCACACCCTATTATTTGCAAGTTGTTTCTCATACATGCACAAGTCTTAGTTTCACATAGTTTTAGTGTACCTATCTTAGCTCTCCCTTGTCAACATTATGGGGGGGTTTCTACTATTGGTGCTAATGCTTCCTTGATTTTATTTTTGGAGTGATCTATGTATCTAGTTCTTGTTCCTATGTACTAGGCAGATGCAACGTGTACATCAATGGTTGGTTATCCATGTATTTAAGTGAGATGGAGCATTTACCATATGGAAACTCTTACATTCTTGTTTCTGGAGGTTATTCATTTCAGTAGTATATCAATCATCGTTTGAAAACAATCTACAACTTCTTTGTGCTTCAAAGATGTTCTACATGTTCTTCCTTTTTGGGACATTATTTTGGTTGGATGCTTCTTAGTCCTTCACCTTGATTTGGAGGGTTTTTCAGTCCTTCATTCGCCTTTCTTTCTTTTGGTGAGGAGTATTTTCCAAATGTTTTTCTTCTTTTCTCCATTTGTGAGAGATTATATTTTTTTATATATGTGTACCTCACCATGCCTTGTTTGTCGGGACCCATCATGCATTCTCTTTTTAGGGTTTTTAGCTACTCCCTAAGTTCATCTTAAGGGAGGGTGTTAGAGTAATCATGCATTAGTTAATAGTTAATTAATCTTTAATTAATTATTAATCTAATTTATTCTCATGCACTTAAACTAAACTTAGGAGTGATTTTCTATGTTAAAGTTAGAGCTATTATTAGATGATTCATTATTAGCTAATGCATGATTAAAAAAATATATAAAAATTAAAAATCCTTTTAAAAGGTTAAGCAGTTTTTATTTTTATTTGGGAAGCATATTAAAATTTATGAGGGGTGCATTTAATTCAAGTTACCTTCATCCCTACCGGCCCCATGCCCCCCCACGGTCGACGAAAGTAGAGTCGACTGATGACTACTTTGTGTCATTCAACAGCCTCTAAAAAGCCCGATGACACCCATTTCCATACCAGTGGCCAATTTTTTTAAAACTTTTTCAGAAAACCACAAAAATTCGACATCATTACCTTTTCTCCTGGCCACCACATAAATTTCTCGACCATTTTTAAACATTTTTAGTAACTACTTTTATGGTAGAATATTCCTTTTTTTAGAGCATATTTCGTCACTATTTTTTTTGGGGCCAATATTTTTTTCGATGACAGGGAATATTTCGCTGACATCAACATGGCATTAGCTATATGGACACATGTACAGGGCCCCCTGAAACCCTCTTTGGCCCTAAAGGAGCTATTTTTTTCTTTTGTCCATAACTTGGGTGTATAATATCAAAAATAGATGAATGAGATATCATCAGAAAGATGGTTCGATCAACTTTCTAGCGGTGTGGGTTTCATCACCATTTTTTATTGTTGGTGCATTCTACAACATATTGAAGTTATAGGTGTTGTTTTCAATCTCGAGCTCATAAATTTTGACTTGTTTCTTTGTTTTTCATGATTCTAGCAACATTAGGACAATCTTTTAGAGCTCTTCACATCCATCCATATGTTTTTTCTAAATTTCTCTCCAGGTACATTTTATTTAATTTTTGTGTTATCACACTTTGGTGAATTACTTAGACATCATAGCTCTTGATTTTTTTGTTTTCATGGGATGACTCATTTTTGGCTATTCTATGTATGTATTTCTAGTATCCTGTCCTATTTGGGCATTGTAGACATATTTTTCATGTGCATTCTCTTTTGTTGATGCACTGAGATAAAGTGTCATTTTGTTGTATACTTTTGGGGGTTTTTCACATCCTATTGTTCCTTTTGTAATCGCACTATGATATAAAGTTCCATGGGGGGTTGATGTTTTCCTTTGGTTTGCCATCACACCTTTGTCAAGTGTCCCTTCCATGACAACAATGAATCCTAGTGATTCTTGCCTTATTTGTGTGTGTCTTAGTTTGCACACCCTTTTATTTGCAGGTTATTTCTCCTACATGCACAAGTCTTAGTTTCACATAGTTTCAGTGTACCTATCTTAGCTCTCCATTGTCAACATTATGGGGGGTTTTCTACTATTGGTGCTAATGCTTCCTTGGTTTCATTTTTGGAGTGATCTATGTATCTAGTTCTTGTGTCTATGTACTAGGCAGATGTAACATGTACATCAATGGTTGGTTACCCATGTATTTTGGTGAGATAGAGCATTTACCATATGGACACTCTTGCATTCTTGTTTCTGGAGGTTATTTATTTCAGCAGTATATCAATCATCATTTGACAATAGTCTACAACTTCTTCGTACTTTAGTGATGTTCTACATGTTCCTCTTTTTTTGGACATTATTTTAGTTGGAGGCTTCTTAGTCCTTCACCTTGATTTGGAGGATTTTTCAGTCCTTCATTCACATTTCTCTCTTTTGGGGAGGAGTTTTTCCTACGTGGTTTTCTCCTTTTCTCCATTTGTGAGAGATTAGATTATTTCTGCATGGGTACCTCACTAGCCCTTTTTTGTTGAGACCCATCATGTATTCTCTTTTTAGGGTTTTTAGCTACTCCCTAAGTTCATCTTAAGGGGGTGTGTTACAGTAATTATCATTATATAATAATTAATTAAAATATTAATTAATTATTTGTCTAATTTATTCTCATGCACTTAAGCTAAACTTAGGAGTGATTTTCTATGTTAACTAGAGAGCTATTATTAGATCATTTTGTCTCATTGTATGAGATGTTAAAACTTGTCATGATCTAATCCCTTTATCATTTAGGGTTTCTCCTATATAACATTCAACCCTCATTGTAGTTTTATACCTCTTGAGCTTTCATATCTCTTGAAATATTGAATTCTATAGCTTTTTCTTGTTGAAGAATACTGCATATTAATATTATCGTTTGTAGCTCTCATGCATGGAAGGTGACTTTGTTCATTATTTGATCTTGTGGCTCGAATTTTTCATGTTGAACATCCAAAATACTAATAGGGGAGTGAATCAATGTTCTTTTAAACCATTCAAACATTTAAACATCCAATCCACTTAGCACATTCAACTACAACATATAAAGAAAACATGAAACATCAACAACATCACATAACACATGAACACCATGATTTTTACATGGAAAAACCAAAATGGGAAAAACTATGGTGAGGATTAGCTCACAATATATTATAACCAGTTATATTATATTTACATAAGTGCTCAATGTAGGTGGACTCACTGTCCAAGTGGACTCACTACCCGCAGAGAAAAAGATAGAAGAGAGATTGTGGATCGCAACCTAGTTTGAACTGTTACAATTGCATCTATCATATGCATGAAATACAGTTCCAATGAAGCTCAATAAACTAAATTTACAGACTTCATCTGATTCAAATATAACACTCTACTTTCCTTTGCATTCACATCACATTAATCTTCTACTCAACATTCACAACTTATATTTTCACTGCTTTGATAATATTCACATCACATACATGTAGAACATTCACAATATTACTTACATAAAAATACTAAAAAATATCTAACTTATATATCTGCTTCAAGCATAACAACATCAATTAGGTCGGCCTAATTAGATGTAACACTCAAAATATAACTTGTCAGCTTCAACTGTCATCATACATGCCTCATGCTAAAATTCAAAGCAAAATAACTTGAAACAGGTTAGCATGGACCTATAATAGATCCCACATAAGACAACACTTATTTAACCTTCACATACCTTCAACCTTATTAGGTCGACACCGCATAAGACCTAATACCAAAATTCTTCAATTGTATATTCATATTTGGACACATGGACCTCAAAATTCAATGCCAACTATAATTCACACACTAATTCCATCTATCAACATGTCCTCAAAAGTGCAAAGCCAAAAAATTATTCACAAAGAAGTGCAAACTCTCCCACTCAAACATGCACTATATAGGAAATAACTATAATATGCCAGACTAAACTTTTGTTACTTAGATCTCTCAAACCAAAATCCAAAACATGGTGAAATTATGGAATGAGATACTTTTAACAACCAACAAAATAATGTTAGAATCGCAGAGTGAAATCTTCATTTGCGAACTAGTGCGAACCCAAACATTGGATGCTCTGTTATAAAATTAACAGAGTTGACACTTAGTCAATTTTTAATCACAACCAACTTTACCAGATCTAACCATCTTGTAAAATGTCTTCCACAAACACTCCAAAACCTATTAGAACCAACCAAAATGATCTGCAATGATCTGCACATCAAGATGCAATATTGACATTAATGACAACACTATAATACATCATTATATACCTTTGTGCTTATCCCTTATGCTCATGTTGCCAACAACAACATCAATGACATTCTTCCAACAATCTCCCCCTTTTTCATTGATGACAACATGCCAAAACATATTTAAAAAATTATTTCCCTTTGACATCAAGGGAAAAGGGCGCCTACAACAACTGTTTTGACTTATATCATATTTCCCCTTGAGTAATATATGCATATGTACAAACTAAAAGATAGAATTGACTTCCCCTGATTCATATACCAAAGAAAAACCAATAATTTTGTACTAGACTCTACTCTATATACTTTGCATATATACAAAGAATCTTGAAACTAACAACCGAAAAGAATAAAGAGTAAGAAATGTGTCAACCAAAGGAATTTGACTCTTGTAAACTCTGTAGATGGTTCTTCCATTCTTGTTTTCCTTCATTCCATGTCTTTAATGTTGGCCCAAGCAATCTGCACTGTGTTTCAAATTCCATCAATATTTCTTCTCCTTTCAGAGTGTTGGGAACTAGATTCATTTGTGCAGCCTTATTACCACTCAAAAGGGCACTGGATACAGGTATAAATTTATCATTCACTAAATCACTTCTCTCCAAGCTGCAAAATGACATTTTCCCTTTTTGCTTGTGGCTGAAAAAACTTATGAAAATCTTCAATTACACTCCTGTTGCACTAGTTAGATCAAGGGTTACACTCCTGTTGCACTAGTTAGATCAAGGGTCAAATCATAAGGACTAGAGGATTTTTTTATCTGGGACTCAATGGATTCTATATCATTCCTTATGCTCTGTGTGGCAGTAGGCCATTTCATGCAATATTGAAACAAAGCCTAAGCCTTATCCACACAAATCTATGCATCCTTCAAATTTTTTGAAATTTTTTTATGTGCAAGAGCACACTTCTTTGTGATTTCCAACATCTTTTTATCATTCATTCTCTTTTCTACTTCTTTCTCTACTTCACCTCTAAAACCATATGCATATTCCTTACAAGAATCAATCAAAAGTTTTAAATTTTCCATACAAGTGAGTGATGTGTCTATGTTTGCACCGGGTATGACCTCTTGTAATGCACTGCTTCTTCCATCAACTCTCCACTCTTCTGATATGTCTCAATAATGTCCTTCCAAGAAAATGCATGAAATACATCTCCCAATTGTAGCTTGTGGAGTGGGGAAATTTTATCTAGATCTACATTATTACCCTGTTGCATTGGCAGTTGTAGCAATTGTGAAGAAAGTTGCATACTTAATAGGATCTTCAAGGAATCTTCGGAGGAGCCAGAGGTTTCACTAGAAGTCTTTGTCATCTTCACAGCTTACTCTTTTACTACCTTTCTTTTGTCCTTTTTGGAGTCCACAAGTATTTCTATTCTTGCATTTTTCAGAGGTATCCTATTCTTATCTTCACTTTCCTTCTCTTTATATTCTTGCTCATCTTCCTTTTCTACCTCAACTTTCTCTTCTTTAGTATCTTTGTTCACATTTTCTTCCTCTTTAGATTGATTAGTGGTATTTGGAGGTGTAGTTTCTACAACTTCTTCAAGCACCAAAAGAAGAGAAGTATCTTCCTTTGTTATTTCTTCTCTAGTGGCAGTCTCTCCTTCCACATTTTTCTTTGCTTTTGTATCTTCTTGTGTCACCTCTTCTATTTTGGAGGGGCATTATCTTGTATAAGCTCATCATCTATCACATGCTCATGTTGAGCATCAATTTTCTCTTCTTCAACTTTCAAAGTAGGTTTCTTGCATGCTAGGGTCATCCCTAGCCTTTGTGCTAGGTCCACAACCTTATCAACAGTCTCCTTTTGGAGTCTCTCATGATCATCCTTGTCATTGCTCGACAATTTTCTTTGCTTTTGTATCTTCTTGTGTCACCTCTTCTATTTTGGAGGGGCATTATCTTGTATAAGCTCATCATCTATCACATTCTCATGTTGAGCATCAATTTTATCTTCTTCAACTTTTGAAGCAGGGTCCTTGCATTCTAGGGTCATCCCTAGCCTCTTTGCTAGGTCCACAACCTTATCAACAGTCTCCTTTTGGAGTCTCTCATGATCATCCTTGTCACTGCTCATCAACACTGTTACCCTTTGTTTTGTTCTTAGTTCTTTTGTGTACAATTGGGCCAATGTGGCCTTATTTTCTACAAAAGGGGAGCACTAATCACTTCAAGAGCATGGGCCTTCATCTTGGCATCTTCTTCCATAGCCTCTTGTCTTCTCTTCACCAAAACATTTCAAAGCTCTGCAAGTATCTTCTTTTGTATGTTCCCCATATCCACTTCAAGAATTATGATGTATTTTACAATGGCCTCAACTATTGTGGCCTTATATGTGTCATTAACCTCTTCATACAAATTTGCAGCCTCTCTAGGCATATCATGCTAAATTATTCCATTTACTAAGGTCAGTGAAGGATCATGGGGGTCCAAACTAGGCCCCTAAGTGGCAATGAAAATTCAAAAAACAAAGTTACACAACTTGACATAAAAATTTGAATAGGCTATTAACATAATTTGAAAAATATGTAAAAAAAAAAAATTGTAGCAAATTGAATGTAGTTTGTAAGCTATTAGTCCTTTTTTGGAAAAAAGTAAATCTATTTGGGAAAATTTGAAATTTCAATGCAGTAGTAATAAATTTTTAGGAAAAAAATAAAAAGCAAGTGTTTGTTTGGCCACCCTAAAGGGGAGAAAAAATAAATATTTTATTCTAAATATTTCAATATAAGTAGAGGACACATTCCTCGATGTGATGCATATTTTTATGTAATTTATTTGCAAGCAAATATTTAGTTATGAATTTTCTAGTAGGAATTTTTAAAAATATTAAAAAACCATTTGCCCAGCCAACCTAACTTGTTTCAACAATTATGAATTTTTTATTTTTTTTTTAAACTATAGTTTGTCAAGCATAGTGTGTGATGCATCTTTTGGATTCAAAATTTTTTTTTAGCCGTTTAAAAGTTATAGATATTTTTCAATCAACTTATCAATCGGACTTTAATTAGAATGTATGTAGAAAATCCAATAATAATTATCTATTTAATTCCAAATAAGGAATATCTTGTATTTTTGGAAAGATGACAATTTGTCCTATAAACCTTTTTTGTTTCATCAAATTTGGATTAAAAAAAAGATGTTAGCCACTTTTATGTCATATCACCACTTTATGGACCCATGATCCTGCACTCACCCATTAGTGCCTCTACTTTCATAGGGCTATGAGGTATTACCTTTTTCTTCACTTCATCTAGAGTCTTCTTTATTTCTACCTTATTTTTTAGAGACCCTTTCTTTGTCGTTTCTTTCTTCTTCTCTCTCATGTGTATTACAAATGCTTTTTTTTCTTTCTCCTCTTCACTATCTCCAATAGGATACCTAGACCCAAAGGACTTCTGAATAGGAGTGGTAGCTATCCTACTAGATCTTCTTGTGCTTCTGGATCCTCCTGCAACACTTGATTCTCCCTTCCTCTTCCTCTTCTTCTTCTTCTTCTTCTTCTACATTTACACTTATAAACCTTTCTGTCATTGCCTTTTATTTTTGTCTCTTCTTTGCAGGGGTGGCAGGTGATGCTACTGGAGTAGCCTTCTTCTTCTCTAGCCTTGCCATGTGCACAACTAGATGGGATTTCTCCTTCACCAAAGGAATAACAATTGTTTTTATTTTATCTCCAATAGGCTACCTAGACCCAAAGGACTTCTGAATAGGAGTGGTAGCTATCTTACTAGATCTTCTTGTGCTTCTGGATCCTCCTGCAACACTTGATTCTCCCTTAGCTTTTTCTCTTGCATACTGCATTTTTTCCTTTGATATGCCCATTTCCTCTACAATTTCATCAACCATCTTTCTAACCTTCTTTTGCATTACTGGTTTCTTTTGCTCCATGTGCACCTCCATGGATTTCTCTTCATAAGTGCTATATCTTTCCTTAGTTGTATCCTTTGCAGTTTTCAACAAAATTTCAGCTAGAACAATTATCTCTTGTTCAGTAACCCCATATCCCAATGTAGGGATCCACACAGTCCTTGGTTCAACTTCCTCCATGATGCATTCATTAGTACTTACCAAAAGTATGATATCATTTTTATATTTCTCTACCATTTTCCTTGGAATCTTGTCCCTCTCATGCATTCTCTTCTAAAAAATAACAAAGAAGGTAGCAAGTGCCTCATCTTGTGCATTGCCATCACCAAGACTACTCATTAAATTTCTCATTTGATGAGAAACTAGTCTTCCTTGCAACCATTTCACTTCTTTGGTTTTGGGGAGTTCTTTTAGAAAATAGAAAAGTAAACACATAACCAAAGTCCCATACTTAAATGCATACTTCTTTTTTTTCTTCAAATTCTCAATCAATTATTTCCTTAGTAACTCACAAAGATCATAGTTAACACCCTTTTCCACCATCTCATATGCCACATTAATTGTGGTGGCAGATACAAAATTATCTATGTTTGTGAAATAGATTTTATACCCAGTCAACATTACTCCATACCTCACAGTTGGATTCTTTATGGGATTTATTACTAAATCCCTCTTGTCATATGTTGCACTAGTGAGTTCCATTACCACTTCATTCTTAATCGATTTCAACATAAGAACATGTCCAATGGAGCATAGACTTGTAACCTCTCTGATCAACTCTTTTGTTATCATGTGAGGCATGTCGGTCCAAACAAACTTGTCATGGATTATTCTTAATGCCATTCTAACCCACTTTCCATCAAAACAAAAATTTGGAAACCATTGCCATACATCCAATTTCTTTGCGACTAGGTTTGATACTCTAGTTTTAGAGAAAAAATATCTCTAATTAATTTTTTCATCCATAAATCTGCTAATTTAATGTGATCAAATTCTTCCATCTTTCCATGAATCTAAATCCTTATATCCTTAATTGGTAAAACCCCATATGGAACATGAGAAAACACACCAAGTGGGTCATCTTCAATGGATTTTGTAAGGTATTACTTAAATTTTGGTTGTGGCTTCTCAATAATCTCTATAACCTTTGGTGTAGCCATTGCAAAGGGTTCAAATTGCTTTCAAACAAAATTCTTTTGAAAACTAGGGCAAAAATAGAATTGTAAATACCTTTTCTTTTGTTTGCCAAACTAGGGTTTCAATGTACCAGGTCACAAATAGCTTTGATCACTTCAAATCACTTCCTCACTGCTTTGCATCTTCTCAATGCTTGTTATGAATGAAATTGGCTAAGTAAAATCACTTTATAACCCTTGGAATTTGACCTAATTTCGCAGTTAATTCTTCAAACAATAAAGCTAGTAAACCTTTAACTATATGCATAGCCAACTTTTGATGCTCCACAAACTTTTTCATTATCATGTTTTCTTCCACAATCTTCACCAACAAATCAAGCATGTCGATCTACATCATTTATCTTTGTGTTGAGGCATCAACACCTCTTCCTTGGTGGGGGATGAGAGATTTTCATTAAACCTCCCCCTAAGCCAAAGATCTCAACTTAGTTTCTGGAGGAAACATCTACACTGGAGGATGGTACAGATTCATCCTTAACTTTTGTCTCTTTCTTCTTTCTCCAAATAATATTTTCCATTTCCTTCTTTGTTTATGCCGGATCAATCTTCTTTACTGGTTCATTCTTCTTTACTGGATTATCCTTCATATTTATGCTTCTACAAAACTTAGCAATTTGTCTAGGCCTATTGCAATTGTAACATGTGACATTCTTCTGACCAATATTCCTTCCATTCATTCTATATTTGGATTGATTATATTTATTCCCAAATCCATAGCATGTATAACAATAGCCTTTGAAATATTGAACCATTCTACCATTGTTATAGCCATTCATTATTTGACTTTTGCATTCACTAGCTCTATGACCAAATTTCTTGCATACAAAGCATTGACTAGTAAAGGACGAAATATTTTGATTCATTCTGCTTCTACATTTCATTTCCTTATGTTCAAATTTATTGCAAGAATAGAAAAAACCATTAAAAGATGGGTACCTTTGTGCATTTGGTTGTCTGAACGAAGTTCTTCTTTGATTCTGGATCTTCTTGCCATTGTTCTTCTTATCTTCAGGCTGATTTGTAGTTTGATCTATTTTTGAACTTTCTCCTATCTCAAACCCTAATCCACCTTTATCTTTAGAGACTTTTTGATTTACAATAATCTCATCAAGCTTTGTAGCACTCATCTTGAATTTTTCTTCATGACTCCTTGCTTTCTCCAGATTTGATCTCAAATTCACAACTTCTTGTTCAAGTCTTGTGCATTCCTCAGATTTTCTTTTCACCATTGAATTCAAACATTCTTCAATTATTTTATTTTCTTCAAATTGCACTTTCAAACTAGTGATAGTTTCATTTGCTTATTTTAATTGTTCACTGACTTCCTTATGCCTTTCTCTAAACTTCTTGATTTGTTCTCTCAATTTTTTGATACATTCATTTTCTTCTTTGACATTTTCTTTCAGATCTTTGTTTCCATCTTCAGTCTTTTCAAGATCTTCAAGGGAAACTTTCAATTATCCATCTTTTTCAAGCATGCAATCTTCTTCTATAGATCCAACAACAAGAATATCTTCTGAAGGAGTAGGTAGTTTTCTAACAACCATGTGTTCAACCTCTAAGATCTTCCCCAAGCGATTAATATCCTTCCAAGGAACCAAGCTCTAGTACCAAATTTTGAACACTCAAGGGTGAATCGGTATTCTTTTGAACCATTCAAACATCTAAACATCCAATCCACTTAGCACATTCAACTACAGTAAAGAAAGAAAGCATGAAACATCAACATCACATAACACATGAACACCAGGATTTTTACATGAAAAACCAAAAATGGGAAAAAATGACGAGGATTAGCTTAGAATATATTATAACCAGTTATAGTATATTTACAAAAGTACTCAATGTAGGTGGACTCATTGTCCAAGTGGAATCGTTTCCCAAAAGGAAAAATATAGAAGAGAGATTGTAGTTCACAACCTAGTTTAAACTGTTACAACTGCATCTATCATATGCATGAAATATAGTTCAAATGAAGCTCAATAAAATGACTTTACACACTTCATTTGATTTAGATCTATCACTCTGCTTTCCTCTGCATTCACATCACATTAATCTTCTACTCAACATTCACAACCAATATTCGCACTACTTTGATAATATTTTCATCACATACATGTAGAACATGTACAATATTACTTACATCAAAACACTGAAAAAGGTCTAAATTATATATCCGCTTCAAGGATAACATCAATTAGGTCAACCTAATTAGATGTAACACTCAAAATATAACTTGTTGGCTTCAACTCTTTCCATACATGTCTCACGCCAAAATTCAAATCAAAATAACTTGAAATAAGTCAACATGGACCTATAATAGATCCCACATAAGAGCACGACACTTATTTAACCTTCACATACCTTCAACCTTGTTAGGTCAGTACCATAGAAGACCTAATACCAAAATTATTCAACTATGTATCCATATTTAGACACGTGGACCTCAAAATTCAATGCCAACTGGAATTCACAAACTAATACCATCTGTCAACATATCCTCAAAAGCGCAAACCAAAAAATTATTCATGGTGAAGTGCGGACTCTCCCACCCAAACACATTGTATAGGAAATAATTGTAATCTGCTAGACTAAACTTCTGTCACTTAGATCTCTCAAACCAAAAGCCAAAACATAATGAAATTTTGGAATCAAATACTTTTAAAAACTAAAAAAATAATGTTAGAAGCATAGAGTGAAATATTCATTTGCAGACTGGTGCAAACCCAAAAAATGGATGCTCTGTTACAAAATTAACAAAGTTGACACTTAGTCAATTTTCATCAAAACCAACTTTCTTGCATCAAACCATCTTGCAAAATGTCACAAACTACTAAAACCTATTAGAACCAACCAAAATGAATGAATGATCTGCACCATGATCTTCACATCAAGATACAATGTTGACATCAATGAAAACACTACAACACATGTTATATACCTTTGTGCTTATCCCTTATGCTCATGTTGCCAACAACATCATCAATGAAATTCTTCCAACATTTCACAATTCTAGCAGATCTTGTAAGTGGTTATATTTATATGTTTGAGATAAATAATAGTCATTAGATTGTCTACCAATTCATTAATAAATTGTCTACTAGGTTAGTTAAAATTTTATGCAAGCATCCAAACACCTACAATGTCTTCACATATATACCTTAGACTTATTCCATTGAATTTTTTCTTCAAAGGGACTGCTTCCAACTCCTTAGTGAAGTAGACTATAGATACCACACCACACTTTTTCCTTCTTGATATAGGAGAGTGGATCAAAAATTTCTATTCCCATCTTCTCAAAATACTTAAGAGGTATAATATGATTTAATGGTGGGAAAATGAAGTCCTTCGATTCTCATGTGGTTGAAAAATACATTAGAATAGTTAAAAGTTCTTGAAAAATCTTGGATAATAATAAATAACATATAGAATAGTCACTTAATTAACTAAGAAGTGAGTGGTAGGTTGGATGGAACACTCACTGTTCCATGCTCTGGGTCCTTGTTCCCAAGAACTCCTAGGTGACTCCACCTTCTCTACCTATAGGCCCTAATGCTTGTTAGGCACCCCTGGTCCTTCTAGCCAACCCTCCTATCAACTACATTCACTTAACCAAGTCAATCTTGGTGCTTTCTCCTCCATTCTTTCCTTAGCCCTTAATCTTCCTAAAGGCTAACTAGCTCTCCAAACCTCACTAACTTGTTGCAGGGGCATGTGGCATTTCTATGGCTTCAAAACCATCCCACTGTGGTTCTTGATCAATCACAAGGCTTCATTTCTTCATCGCTTCCACCAAACCCTATTCTAGGGTTTAAGAAGGGCTACTAGCCCTTGAGCCCCTATTAGGCCTCTTAACCCAAGAGAATAGGCTAAATCTCCTTTCTGCTTAATGAACACCACAAAATTCCAAAAAGGACCCTGGCTCAATTTCCTACCTCTCCAATATTTTTTGGGTTTTGGGCCTTCACAGGCCGTACACAGGCGTAACCCTAATTTTGTGAGAATTAGGGCTTTTTAGGCCACTTCTTGAATACATAGTGAACAATCTGCTTCTTTCAGCCACCAAATGGACTGGCGGAGACTCCTGCTTCCTGCCAAGCCTTTGTAAGGCCTCCTTCAACTTCCACACACCCTAAGTTGCTAGAAAGTAAACACCCCTGCAACGTTAGTGACCATTTCGCACTGTCTTTCCTAACCGGGCATAGCCAAGCTCACCTAGGAATAGACCTTTTGCATGATGCCTTGTCTCTTACAGAATCCTAAACCTAATTTATATACAAACATGGGGCCTAGCCACATTTCCCACAAGCCCATACTTCCAGTACGGTGGAAATGCAAACTAAAACCCCATTTGTTCATAGTTTACCAGTCAAAACAACAATGAAGGAAGAACAGAGTATGTACAATAACACTTGCAAACGAGTAACCTGCTACCTACTGCTCAAACAATGATTCAAAGACAATTTCTCCACATTCTAAACTGTACAAATTGCCTTGATCAATCCATTAACCTGCTAAAACAGAAACAACAACAAAACAGGGAAAATACACAACAAAATATCACTGCTTTCTCAATTTCAACTATTTGCAAACTCAAATGTTTTTCCAACCCTCATTCCAGTTCGAGGACCCCCTTTTAAAGGCTTCCAAGGTGGTTACCTCTCTATTGGTCGGACTTAACCACCCTATTAGGCCAAAATTGCATAATTGCAACATTTTGGCTTTATTTCCCAAATTCTAGTGATTCCTAGTGAAAACAAATTGAGAAACTCATTCAATCTACCATATGCTACTGATCAACCTTCATCCTAACATCTTCTAACATCTCTAACTCAAAATCAAATGGTCAACATGACCTTGAAGTATTAAAACTCAAAATTGCTTCCTAGGCTTCCAAAATTGCCTAGTGTTTCCCAATGTTACCTTGGTGCTCCTCGCACTGTAAGTCATAACTACCACAACATACTTATTTCTTCTCTTGATTTCATTGAATGATGGATCTCCTACCCATCATTGAAACTCTAGATTTTCAAAAATGGTTTCTTGTAATTGCTCTATGATGGGGTCTCTAGTGGGGTCACATCAATTATTTCTTCCTCTTTGGTAGGTTTGGGGGTGATCCCCCAGTTCCTCCCATATCTTCTAGCAGTTGTAGTCTCACATCGAACATCTTTGGTGTGATCTATATGGCTCAGGGGTGTGGAACTTCATGTGATGGATCTACCATTGCAGTGAATGATGGCTTAGTTAGGTTTGGTCAGTATTTTTCTATCATGGTTGGATCAGTTGTTCCCTCTAGCACTCACCCTTATATACACGGGAAGGCTTGCCCCTTGGTCTAGTCTCTTACTCCCTTAATTGTGGTATGTGGAAAGGAGGTGGTTGCAAATTATTTTTTAACTCTTGTTGAATCCTAATCTATAGATTTAATGGGATGTGGTCTTCTCTCCCTAAATTACATAGGTGGGATTTGTGGAGGCCTATCACCAAGGGATCTATTGAGATTTTCTCTTCTTTTAAGGGATTTTGTATGACATGCTTTATTTATATTGAGGACATGGAGGCAATGTTGAATGGTTAGTTTTGGTTGTGGAGATAACATTCCCTCTCTCTTAAATTGTGGTTTCCCTCTTTCAATTGCTAACTAAATCTCTTAGTGTTATGGATATTTGGGTAAGACTTGTTTACCTCCCTCTTAAAATTTGGACGAGTCTTGCTTTGTAGATATAGGCAACACTATTGGTCAATTTTTGAAGGTGGATGCAATCACGTCTAACATTGTCCACTCTACTATGCTTGTATTTTTTGGGCTTGGACATCTCCAAGCTTCTTCATGGAGAGGTCATTTTGATGGTGAAGGATAGCAAGTGGGTTCAACCACTTGATTATGAAAATACTATGTTTTGTTGTAGATAGTGCTTTGCGACTAGTGATTTGGATTTTGAGTATTTACTTCCTTATTGCAAGAATGAAAACTCTTCTACTTGGTGGCACAATGCCCTTCCTGGCCACTTGATTGTGAATTATAAAAAATGTGGGGATGCCTTAAGTTGAATTTATAATTTACCTAAGGTATGTTCCAACATTTTTAGGATTTCATTAGGATGCAAATCAACAAGGTGCATAGATTGATTTTCAACCTCCAAGGTGAGTCAATCAGACTTGGATCAGATCCTTTTGAGTTTTAGGAATGAATTGGAAATGATTTGGAATGATTTCCCTAATTAGACTATATGACCTAATATGTAAAACACAAAATCTCAAAGATAAATAGACAGAAACAATGATTTACAAGTGGATTTGGAAAGTGCATATTGATGTGTACCTGCCACCAAAAGTTGGATTCAACATGCCAAAAGGGACTCATTCACCCAAGGTTGAATGGGTCTTTAATAGGGGGTCTTTAAAATATTTTTGTAGTCCTATGGTGTTGGATCTAAGCTCCTGATTCTTGGTTGCAAACTTATCGAAATGTTGTTAGTGGATTCTATAATTATGTTTTTGTGACTTGACAACTTTGATGACAACAAATGTAACAATTGACAATTTACCTTCAATCTTCCTTTGACCCTTTCCAAACCTGCAACTTGCACATTCAAAGAGGGAGAAAATGTTGTTCCATATAGGGACTTTCCTCAGTCAAACCTTGTGTAAGTGTTTCCACTTCCACAATGGCAATGTCAATGATAGGAATGCTAATTGAAAGGAAGGAATGATGAATGAACAAAACACTGCAACTCACCCCCCTTCAATGGCTTCAGGTTGAAGGACTAAATTCAGACACATCACCTCAAGGATTTTGAACTTGATTTTCTTGAATACTTGAATGCTTTGGAGACCTACAGCAAGGGTTAGCCTTCACAAAACATGAACATGAACACACATAAACTCACATAGAATTTGACATGATGTTAGGATCTTGAATTGCTATAATAATGCTTTGAAATGTCATTCTTGACTTGCTCTTGGCAATAGTATTTTCTCAATTGTGTGTCTTAGTGCTAGATAGATTTCAAATGATAAAATAACTAGGTATTTATAGGTGTTTATCCAATTTACCAAAAATTATATTCCAAAAGTTGACACTTCATATTTGAATTTTGGATGTTAAAATGTCACCAACAAAATATTTGAATTTAGGTCCTAGATAAGAAGGGGGACCCATTTTCCCATGGGCGAATGGGTCCTGGCCCAAATTTTTAGGACACTCAAAGTTAGGGGAAATTTAATGATTGTATGCATTTATTTAATGCTTGTCCTCCTTTAGAAAATAGTAAAAAATAGGCTTTGGAATGCATAATTTGGAAAATTAAAAGATTAATTAAGTCCAATAAATTATGGGGACAAAACATAATGTGAAATTGTTAAGGTATGAAATTTTCTACACTACATATTGCGACTACCCTTATGGGTAAGTGCACCAATCTGTGACACAATTTAGGTGTCAAATTGTAAAAAATTACAAAAAAAGGCCAAAATTGGCCATTTGGCATGCACCAAATGCCAAAGGTAAATAAAAGAAAAAAGTGCATTTTGAAACCTCATTTCACTTCAACCCGCGACTTGGCTTGGAGGATTTGAGGTCTGCAACTTGCGCTCACCAAATATCATCCATTATTTGCATCCTTAGCTAGCTATTTTTCACGAGGATGCTGCCAACAAGTTAGAGACGTCGAAAATTGCGAAGAGGTATGTATTTTTATTTTATTTATTTTGAATTTGATTTAGAATGCAGATTGAAATAGGTTTTTATAATAAAATTTTGTTCTAATTCTCAGGGAATGAAACTCCACCTCCAAATATTGAGAATTCATAGTCACCCCCTCAGGAAGAGCCTCCTATTCAAGAACAACTTGAAACCCCTCCATCAATTCATAAGCATCCTCAAGGAACACAAGAAAATATTCTAAATCAAATTGAAAACAATAAAAGAGACATTGAACAATTAATTGGAAGATTAACCGAGCATGTCGAAACCCACCCTTATAGGAGAGGGATTGTTAAATCATTGAAGTCAATTGTATCTCATGTAGGAGAAATGAGCGAGAAAATAATTTTTTGGTCAAATAAAAGACATGAGATGAGACAATATTATGCTAGAGGTTTGTCCTATGCAGATGTTAAAAAACAAAAAATTAGCAAAGCTGACTTGTGCGCCCTATTTACAAACCCGAAAACCAACGCACATTTGTCTCATACATGCAGGAGGTTCCCCATCCATTGTTGCCACCATGAGTTAATTAAAATAAATTTTTGGGAGGCGATGGATGGTATTTGACCAACCTCCATGCAATAACCATGAGGTACCACAATACTTTTTGAGGAAACCCTCTGTGAGTTAGTATTCCTCAATAAGATGCCAAATTATTTTGACATCTTAGACTTTTAGGGTAGAGGTGGGGGCTCCACACATGATAGACCTGGTGCATGACGTAATCCACAGTTGGAACGGAGACCCTTGGCCAGACCCATGGTGGAGCATGTCACCATTCCTTCCATTGTTAAGGATAGTGTAGAGGTGGATACGTTGGAGTCGATTGGCTCACTCACCCATACCATTTTACAGTGTGAGGCCTCTAGTAGAGCCCCGGTGTGGAGAGGCGTGTAAGCCGAGCTTCACCCCACCATTGTGGGCTTGTGGTGCAAATTTTACATTATCAAAGTGCTCAGATCAGCTACATCAGGAAGAGGTGATGGATTTCACAGATGATTTGTTGAATGATACATTTGGCATTGACACTCAGGTAAAATTCAGCAAGTTCATTTAATGTTGTTTATTAAATTATATTTTGAAATTTAAGAAGTAAATTAGTAGAATTTTGATATGATGAAATTTCAGGGTTGGAGTGTTCATGAGACGTGCCCCATTCCTACAAACCCTTATTTGTTCTCAACATTGAGTCCACAGGTATGCAACTAGTATTAAAGATATTATTATTGCATTTGAACAGTTGAATGTTATATTTGAATGTTTGTCTCATAACATGCTTTGGATTTCAAATAGTTTCCTAGTGGACCTTCGACCTCCACACCTTGCAATTCATTTCCTCAAACAACTTACACTCAGGTAGCCTCTTTTCAATAATGGTGTTGTAAAAAAATGTTAGCTAGTTTCCATAATTTTGCATATACAAATCTAAAAAATTGATGAGAAACACAAACATTGCATTTGTATTCCTTGACTGTGTCACATTATCTTCTCATAATTCACTTTTTGTTCCTTTATTCCTTCCTAATCCCATCCCATTAACATTTAATAGTTCACCCTACCATTTACTCTTTCATTTACCATTTGCAGGTGTTGACATCAGACAACCCTGGTGATGTTGGTGGCACGATGGAGCATGGAGTTGTTGCAGCAATAGCCAGTTTTGATCCATTGAGAGAGGTATGCAACAGATTAGTTGATTTGACATTATATTTTATCTTTTATGGTCTATTATAGAAAATTTTCATGATACTTTTGTGTAGCTTAATTTCTATCTTGATGGTTGCTACAGGTGGTTGTCACTCCAGATTGTGGATGTGGTAATGATGTAAATGTGAATGATGACTATATATATGCAGTAAGTGATTATATTTTGTTATATTTCATTCCACAATTCATTTTTTGTGTATTAACATCTTTACATTTTATTGTATCAGTTGAAGGTCCAGAGTGAAGAGAGGAGGACTAGCGAGCGTGTTCGAAAGACCAAAGAACCAACAGTCACTCCATCCAGCCGAATTTTGAAGGCAACATAGGATCTATTTCCTTCCCCTAGAGGGAAATGATTGTATTAGGGTCGTTTGTTGTATGCCTATGTGGCATTTTGGAACATATGTTTTGTACTATCGATATATATGTGACATTTTATGTCCATAATATGGCTCCTTTGTACTAAGCCTGTATGGATTTTTTGGATATATTGTAAATACTTTTATCAATATATATCATTGTATACCTTATGGCTTTTTGATTAAAAAAATCTTATTTTGCTACTACCATTCTTGAATGATGTTATCATGTGTATTGTGTAAATCATATACTTGAATGTTGTAGGAATGGATTTTGTTTACATCTAATGCTTAATTAATTACTGTCGATTGCTCAATAAGCTCCATCTAAAGCGTATTATGTAAATAAGCTCCATTCCTAGTGGTTTGTATCCTTTGGAATGCTTCAATTACTTGTGCCTCACTTATTCGCATGTATGCTTCACTTATTAACATGTATACTTCACGTATAGTGTGTGTATTCATGTGTATGCTTCATGCTTCCAATGCATAGCAGCAAAAATCTTTTGGGGAAAATTTTGACAAACCAAAAGCATAAGAGTTTTTTAAAAAGTCGAGAAAAAATCATATTTAAAAAAACCGTAAAAAATTGTAGAACAAGAGATAAAATCTATTTATTTTGAAATTGAAAGGTATTTCCATAGCATATAGAGATATAGAGAGCAAATAAAATAAATATTTTAACTAATGAATTGTAAAAAATATTTTTTTTGTAGTTTATATTCATATCGTTGATTACATTTTATTGCACATCTTTCGAAGTCAAAGCATTACATCACACTACATAACTAGATGTTGATAGATTACAAAATTTCAATTACAATATAGTTTTTACAAAGTCAACCTAAGCAGTTATGCAATTACTTCACATTGCATAGCTAATAAGTAGGAGCAGCTGCCAATTGCATTTTCTTATCATGGCATTCTATGAGGCCAGATTTCTTTGACGTATTTTATCAAATAGTTCACTGCCTTGTCTATGTTACCACATTTTTCATACATGTCTACCAAAGTATTTTTTCAAATAGTTCATTTCCTTGTTGCTATGGCTAAAAGCATAAAACAAGTGCTTTCGAACAAGCTATGGATGCTCGGAAATTTTTTATCAAAAGCATAATAACAAGCAATACTATAAACAAGGCAATGAACTACTTGAAAAAAATGCCTGAAAGAAATGTGGTCTCATGGTGATGGAATGCCATGACATGTAAATTGCTATGGATTTTCATGCCATTCCATCAACATGAGACCACGTTTCTTTGAGGCATTTTTTCAAACAATTCATTACCTTGTCTATGCTACCACATTTTTTGTACATGTTTACCAAAGAATTTTATCAAATAGTTCACTGCCTTGCTGCTATGGCTAAAAGCCTAAAATAGGTGCTTGCAAACAAGCTATGGATGCTTGGAAAAAATCTATCAAAGCATAATAAGAAGCAATAGCATAGAGAAGTGATGTAGAGACAGGAGACCCAAACCCACTCAAAGTGTCAACTTTCCTTCAAGAGGCATCTAACAATATTAAAAAGATCTATTGGACCAATCCAAACAATTCCAAAAGTTTGAAATCAATCAGAGGTAGGATTTCCAACTTTCACCCTTGCAAACCTAACTTAGTAGTGCAAACCCATTTTTAGGCACTTAACTCCACAAATTCCCAAAAAAATTGAAAAAAAAGGATGATTCAGACACCCATTACAAAGTTACAAAACATATCTTAGCCCCCCATATGACTCCTTTGGAACAAATTTGAGAAAACTGACTTTCTTGCCATTTTAAGCCTCCAAATAGGTCAATTTTACAAAGGACCCCCCTCTTAAACTTGTGCAAACACTTTGAGACTTTATGGAAGCAATTTGTAGGTTATCAAAACCCAAAATACCCATTAGATTTCATTTGTAAGGCCACCTCCACACCAAACCCAAAAACCCTTATTTTGTGCACTTTTGATGAGGGTTTATTGAAAAAGACACTGCCAGGCCCTTCCCAAACTTTCCACCTGGTCAAACACCTTTGAATTCACCCCAAAAAGCTTAAAAGTTCATAAGATAACTTGTCCTAACACCCCATCATCAGATTCAGGTTTGTACCCATTAAATTCATGCATTTTCCAATGGAAACAACCCTAGGGACTCACCCAAATCCAGAAATATGCCTCCCCTACACAAAAAAATATGCATACATGTTTATTTCACCTATCTAAGCCTATCCACTGAGTTATAGGACTATACAGTGGGTGGAAGGCTTAGAAACTCATTTTGTTCCCTTTCAAAACCCCCAAAACAGGGTAAATGAGCAGTCCCAAAAAAATAAAGATTTCTCCCTCAATTTGCACGATTAAGACCTCAAATCTGAAGCATTAGAGAGCCAACACATGTACCTACAAAATCTAAGAAGTTTTAGAGAAAATTCAGGGTTTACAGGTCCATACCAAGCCTTCAAAGTTCAGAAAACAGGAAAAAGTTGTTGAGAACGTTGTATTTCATGAAAACAAAATGTGTACACTCTTCAAACTACCTTCAAAAACCCTGCACGAGCCATTTTTGAGGCTTTTATAATGATTACATTCAAATCCAACTTCTCCCAATTTCTATAACTACCAAGTAACAACTTTTCAAAGGAGGTAGTCGTTGGTTTTCAAATTTGTTGCATTTATGCAACTTACAAATTTGACATTTTCCTCTTGACTCTTTATTATTTCCTAATCCCCTAGACCCTGTTAAATGACTTCCTATTCTACTTACCTTGACAACATTTGACCATCTTGACAACTTTTAACATGATTACAAGTTATGGCCAAATTATCAAATGAAAACTCCAAATCATTTTGGAAACATGAGAATGGTCTAAGTAGACCTTATTGAAACAAAAGAAAACTCAAACTCTCCTATCTTAACCACAATTCCATCCATGACCATTCGGTACCATATCAGGAGGCTTGGTGCTCCTGCACCAACAAGGCAATGAACTGTTCAAAAAAATGCCTCAAAGAAATGTGGTCTCAATATGCTTGTCATGGCATTCCATCACCAAGAGAACACATTTCTTTGGGGATTTTTTTTCAAATAGTTCACTGCCTTGTCTATGCTACCAGATTTTTCATACATGTCTACCAAAGCATTTTATCAATCAATTCACTACCTTGCTTCTATGGCTAAAAGTATAAAATAGGTGCTTTCGAACAAGCTATATGGATGCTTGGAAAAAATCCATCAAAGCGTAAAAGTAAGCAATAGTATAGACAAGGTAGCAAACTATTTGAAAAAATGCCTCAAAGAAATATGGTCTCATGGTGATGGAATGCCATGACAAGAAAATTCCATAGATTGTCATGGCATTCCATCACCATGAGACCACATTTCTTAGAGGCATTTTTTAAAATAGTTTACTACCTTGTCTATGCTACCACATTTTTCATACATGTCTACCAAAGCATTTTATCAAATAGTTCATTATCTTGCTACTATGGATAAGAGCCTACAACAAGTTCTTTCGAACAAGTGATGGATGCTTGGAAAAAATCTATCAAAGCATAATAGTAAGCGAAAGCATAGACAAGGTAGTGAACTGGTAGTATGCGATGGATGCTCCCATGTTTTACAAATGAGGGGTGAGCTCAATTTATAGTCTCCTTGAATACAATTTAATGGCCAAGATTGATTTCAAATCAATGACTAAGATTACAAAATAAAACCCTAATTAGGGTTTGTCATAACTAACTACCTCTCGACCAATGAGAAAATTACATTTGGGGACACTTGTCCTTCTGTTAAATATAAACCAACAATAAAAAGTTGTTGCATTATGAAGTGTTAGGTTCATTGAACCTACACATGCTAGCTTGGAACAATTTGATTGGTTGGAAGACGACGAGGCACCATATCAGCATGTTGGATGTCCCCTTTGATCTTGGCCTAAGGAAAAATTCAAGATATGTTTTCCATCTCCTATTTTCAGCTTGGGGTGGACTTTAAGTTGTCTTTGCCATGTATGCTTTGAGCTGGGTCGACTTTATGTTTTCTTTTCCATGTATGCTTTGAGTTGGGTAGACTTTACCTTTGTCTTCCAGGATAAGCATTATTCAAGCCAAGGGCAGACTTGATAGCAGTTTGGA
>VDFB02145200.1:0-24747 GCA_007258455.2 Sequoia sempervirens
GAGCATCTTTCCACATGAGATCTCATAGAGATTGGTTCATGAAGTATGAAAACTATGATGGTGGAAAGGTGCATTTGGCAAGTGATTCATCTTTGGAAATTGTTGGTCGTGGAAGAGTCAAAATTCAATTCCCTCATGGAAGAGTTAAGGGAATCAATGATGTGATGCATTTACTAGGTCTAGCTCATAATTTACTTTCTATAAGTAAGCTGAATGATATTGGAGTGAATGCCATGTTCTCTGGAAATGGCTGCAAGATGACTAGAGGCGCTCTATGGTGCTAGCAAGGGGTGCTTGAATTGGTGCCTTGTATAAGCTGGATGCACATGTTGTACAATGCAATAGTGTCTCTGTAAAGTCACAGAAAGCTACTCATGGAGAAAAGAAGGTAAAAGTTCCTGATAGTGTAAAATCTATGGAAGTTAAACTTCTAGCAGAAAAGACTATGCTCTGGCATCATAGGCTAGGCCACATTGGTGAAAAAGGTTTAAAAACCTTGAAGAATAAAAACCTGGTTGAGGGGCTTGATGATTGTAACCTCAAATTCGAGTTTTGTGAACATTGTATATATGGTAAACAACACCATGTTTCATTTTATTCCAGTCCTCACAAATCTTCTGGTTTGCTTGATTATATACATTCTGATGTTTTTGGTCTAGTGAATGTTCCTTCTTTGTCTAATTCAAGGTACTATGTATCATTCATTGATGATTATTCAAGAAGAGCATTTATTTATTTTTTGAAAAGTAAATCAAAAGTATTTAGTCAGTTTAAGGAATTTAAGAACCTTGTAGAAAATCATACTACAAGAAAAATAAAATGTTTAAGGACTAATAATGGCAATGAGTTTTGTTCTGATGATTTCGAGAGGTACTATAAATATCATGGGATTAAAATACATAAAACTGCACCTTACAATCCACAGCAAAATGGAGTTGCAGAAAGGTCCAACGGGATAGTGATGGAAAGAGCACAAAGTATGCTGAGCAGTGCTGGCCTGGAGGAGAAGTTCTGGACTAAGGCAGTTGCAAAAATATGTTACTTGATAAACCGTTCTCCGAATTTCGCTCCTATTGAGAAAACACCTTTGGAAGCATGGTCTGGAAAGAAGCCCTCTCTAAGACACATTCGAGTCTTTGGCTATGAGGCATATGCACATGTACTATATGAGAAAAGATCTAAATTGGAAAACAAGGCTGTCAAATGCATTTTCATTGGTTATAGTGCTGGCATAAAAGGATACAAGCTTTGGAATCCTGATACGGAGAAGGTTCTATACAACAAAAGTGTTATCTTTCATGAGCTAAAGCCTTCTACCTTGGATCTGCAGTCAGAGACAAAATCAAAAAACAAAAAGAATGTAGTTGAAATTCCTCTGACACCAGGTAAAGAGGAATTGAAAATTCAAAATGTACCTAAAACTAAGGAGAGCTCAAGTAGTTCTGAGAGTTCTGAAGAAGAACAACAACCTCAGCCTCAACAAGTGAGGAGGTCAACTTGTAAAAGAAATAAACCTAATAGGTCTAGGTTTTCTTTGATAGATTCTACTTGTGCCTATGCTTTAATTTATAGCACTGATGAGCCTAGGACTATGAAAGAGGCATTTAAAATGTCTGATTCAAACTCTTGGTTAGAATCCATGAATGAAGAAATGGCATCATTAGAAAAGAATGATACTTGGAGTTTGGTGCCCTTGCCTGAAGGTAGAGAAGCTATTGGCTGCAAATGGGTATTTAAAAAGAAAATAGGTCTGGATGGAAGTGTGGAAAAGTACAAGATGAGGTTGGTTGCAAAAGGGTATTCCCAAGTAGAGGGAATTGATTATGGAGAATTTTTTTCTCCAGTAGCTAAGTTGACATCTATCAAATTTCTTTTGTCACTTCCAGCAGCATATGACTTAGAGGTTGAATAGATGGATGTGAAGACAACATTTCTTCATGGTGATCTTGAAGAAGAGATTTATATGTCCTAGCCTAAGCACTTTGTGGAGAAAGGTAAAGAAAAACTGGTTTGCAAGTTGAAAAAATCTCTGTATGGATTAAAGCAATCTCCTAGAATATGGTACAAAAATTTTGACACTTTTGTTTTATCACTGGGATTTGTAAGATCAATATTTGATCATTTTTTGTATTGCAAAGCTGAAAGTGATCGAGTTCTTATTATTGCTCTCTATGTTGATGATATGTTGTTCATAGGCAATAGTAAGTTAATGATTTCTGATCTTAAGTCTTAGTTGTCTACAAAGCTTGAAATGAAAGATCTTGGTGCAGCAAGGTATATTCTAGGAATGGAAATAACTAGGAACATGAATAGTAGAAAGCTTTGGCTCAGTCAGAGTAAGTATATTAAGAATGTTCTAGAGAGATTTTGAATGACTGATTGCAAGCAGCTAGTTGTTCCAATTTTGCAGGGAATGAAGCTATCTATTGAAGACTATCCAAAATCTCCTATTGAGATGGAGGACATGACCAGTGTGCCTTATGCTAGTGCAGTTGATAGTCTAATGTATGCAATGGTCTGTACAAGACCATACATTTCCCAAGCAATGGGAGTACGTAGTCAGTTTATGGCTAATCCTGGAAGGACACATTGGGATGCTGTGAAGAGATTGTTTAGATATCTAAAGGGAACTTTAGAATGTGCATTGTGTTACCATGGAAACTTGGTTGAATCACAGAGGACTCTCAAGATTTGAGACTATGTGGATTCTGATTCAGAAGGGGACATTGACAACAGAAGGTCCACCAGTGGATATATTTTCATGATGAATGGTGGTCTAGTGAGTTGGATGAGTAAGTGGCAGGCTGTAGTTGCTTTGTCCACTACATAGGCAGAATACATGGTAGTAACACACACCTGTAAAGAAGCAATTTGGTTAAAACATTTGTGTTCTAACATTGGGTTTGATACAGGGAAAATAACAATTTACTGTGACAGTCAGAGTGCTATTTGTTTGGTGAAGAATCCTACTTTCCATGCCAAGATGAAACATATAGATGTGTAGTATCATTTTGTACGAGATATGGTGGAGGATGGAAAGGTCTCTTTAGAAAAAGTGGATACTATGGAGAATGTTACAGATGCATTGACAAAGCTAGTGAGAACAGACAAGTTTAGGTGGTGTGCCAGTTCGATGGGCCTAAGTGCCCATGAATTTCAATAGTTTTTTGTTTTGCTCTAGAGGTGTCAGTAAGATCTTCGTCAAGTGGGAGATTGTTGGAAAATGTGCCTCAATCTTACTGGCATGTAAACTCCTGTAAGAGCAATGTCAATGTGACATTCTTACTGTCTGGCTGACTAGCAGTTGTGTAACCTTGTGGAATGCTCATGTTGCTGAGACATTATTGTTGTCTTGCCGACTGGTGTTATCGTTGTGACATTTCAATCACTGTGAGTTTCCCATATCCTTCCACCCGAGCAAATCTCTTACTGACGGTTTGGTGTCAAATGGTTATCGGGGAGACTTGTGGCGATATAAGTCATCAGGGAAAGACTTGATCGTTTGGAATGACTCATCCCGAGAAGATGTCTCGCCAACAACGTTACACTTGGAGTCATCAGGGAGAGGTATCGAGGCTCGGTAAGAACTCTTGGCGATGGATGTAAGTCTCGCCGATGGGTATGAACATTGGTATTACCTCTTGGCAATAGCATTTCTCTCGCCGATGGATATATATTGCTTCGGTGTGACCTCTTGGCGAAAGCGGTAGTCTCTCCAACTATTCTGTGTTTGATATGATGTCTTACCGATAGCGGTTGTCTTGTCGATAGAGCTACATGTTTTTATCATTGGTATGATGTCTCAGCGATATGGCTTGTCTCACCGACAACTTTGCTTGGTGAATATTGGTATGACATAAAGATCTATGAGACTCTTGGCGATAGGAGAACTCTTGTCAATAAAGATTCACAAGATGTATTTGTGTTTAGTATGACCTCTCACTGATAGCGATGGTCTGGCTGATGCTTCTACAATGGATATTAGTATAATGTCTTAGTGACAAGGGTGAGCCTGAGTGATAGCTTTTGAACTCGGTGTAACCTCTTGCCGAAGGTGATGACTCTGGGTGATATCAGTAGTAATCAGTCTTGTAGCATCGGGGAGACACGGTTAGTGTCTCACCGACATGCGAATACTGTTTGAACGTTTTTGACCGATTAGAAGACTGTCCTACGTGGTGTGTCTTCAACCAATCAAACAAGCAGAATGGGAACCGTTGGAAGTTAGACTGTTGTGGCCGTTCATGTGAGGAAGATCAATAGATCATGGATGACATGGATATACTCAGTAATTGAAGATGATGATCAATTCTGAGAAAACTATGGAGTGAATGGGTCAGTGTGTGATTAGTGTGAATTCAATTGAGAGTGTCTTGTAAATGAGATATTTTGTATAAGGTTGATCATTTTGAATCTATTGCTGTAAATTGACATCAGAAAGATAAGTCTAATCTTTGTATGTAATTTCATTACTGTAATACAAAGAGGCTTTTCTTGGTGTGGTGGGTTTTTCTCCCTTCAGGGTTTTCCCATGTAAATCTGGTGTTCATCTGTGTATGTTCATTTCTTCGTTTCAATTATTTCTTTCAAGTGTATCTTAATTAGACTGTAATTGAAAATTTAAAGTCACCTCTGCATTCTTCCTTGAGGTTTTGATGTTAGGAGAGTTAGTTTTGCACCTTAGCTTTCCTTACACCCAAAAGGTAGGTACTACTTGTGCAACAAGAGGACTTCCAATGTACCATGCCACGTAATTTCTATTAGCGGCATGCAACATGGCTAAAAAAGGGGTGGAGGAAGCAGAACATTCACTAGTTAGGTCAAGGCCTGTACTGTCCCTAGTGGCGGCACTAGAAAATCAAGATTATTCATTATTTGGGACCTAGTAACAGGTCAATGGATCATACACCCTCTTTGAATTTAGATTCATTTAAGTGGTCCCACCGGGCATGCCAGAAAAAGGCATTGTTGATGCCAAAAGTTGGCAAGGTAACAACCTTTATGGGAAACTCAATTAATGGGGGGACCAATTGCGCTAAATTGAGTGATGGTCTCCAGGTTTTTAAAGAAGCTAACTTCTTCTGTAATTAGGTTTTTGGAATGGAAAAAGGAAGCATATATATTAAAAAAAGATCTAACTAAGGCAATGCACCAAGGGGTAGATATAGGAACGGTAAATCTATCTTTGGGGATTCAATTTAAGGGCCTGATTGGTAAACTGCTATGTTCTAGAATTAACAAAAAACATAGATAAAGATCTGAGCAATTCATCTAATGACATAAAATAACTTTCACGCTCATTTACTCAAAAGAGGAGTCAAAGACATGATCTAATCTAGCAAACTTGTATTAAAATCATAGAAGTTTTGTAAATGAACAATTCAGAAAAATAATGGCACAGTATCAATGCTTTATCAAATAACATAATAAAAATAGAAAGTCTGAACAATGGAATAGTTTGAAAGTCTCATACAATAATCTAAAAGTATAAAAAAGGCCTGGTGTCTTTCTCTAATTTTTCTGCATCTTTTGAACTCTTTTTTTGAAGCAAAAAAAAGATTTATAGCCAACAATCCATTGCTTGGTGAGCTTGTAAAAAAAAGATTATGTCTCGAGCAATTATGGTTGTAGCCATGATTTCCCTTGGCCATTGTAATAGAAAACATTTGAGCCATGGCATGTAGTCACTCCCTAGCCAGATGCATCTTGTGCGAATGATGGTAGTGGTCTAGGAAAAATCTTGTGCAGACAAGTGTCGCTCCTAGTGGAGGCAGTTAAAACACACGACAACATGTCACATACCATTACTTGTTCCATTCTCCCCTTTGATTCAAATCCTGCCGAAGAGACGCATGACAGCAGTTCGTAGCTCATGGTTCATTCTCCCTTCCCTTCAATGAAAGCTTGCATTCAGAAGACACATGGTAGAATGTTTAGTATTGGCGCCAACTATGGGGTCCACCAAAATTTTATGCAAACAGAAGCTATGTGGCACATGGGCAGGGCCTGATGAAAAAGTGAAGTAGTTATGAAAAGCCCATAGCTTAGACACGTGGAATTATGGTGGGAGATGATAGAAGAGCGAAGGAGGGATTTTACTATGAGGAGCGTTAGGCAAACACATGGAAGTAACCGGTAGATTTAGCAAAAAAGCTCGATGAAGAGCTGAAAGAAACATGTTTGAACATATGAGGCATAGGCCAACACTTAGCAAAAAAAAAAACTCAAAGGGAGCTTGAGGAATTTTATATTCACATCTAATTTATCTATTCACTATAATTTAATCTATTCACTATACTTAAGTATACTTAGGTTAATGAAGTTAGACAACATCTTGTCTAACTAAATGTGCAACCTTTAAGCCTCTAGAGGTTACCAAATTATTTGGTAAACCTCATGTGCTACCATTTTGAGGTTGGAAAACAAGTTTCATCTCACCTCAAAGGTCACTCAACACTTGGAATCAAGGTTGATGACTTGGTCAATTAGATTGTTTGTTTGCACACTCCAAGTGATCCTAAGGTTGGCACCTATAGGTCACTTGTCTACCCATTTGTGCCACATCTTGGGGCACTTATCAATCAACCTCATAGGTGGATTGCTTCTTCCTTGCCTATATATGCATGACTTTCTACTCATTGTAATTTGGGTCACCTAAATAAAATATTGCATATTGTTTATTGTGCTTGTTTCTCATCTCCATTATTTCCTCTTTGTTATTTGGTATTAGAACATAGGGGGAAATAGCTTCAGGATTTTTTACAAATGAATTTCATTGTATTTTGCTAATTTCAATTTTTGTGTGTTAGTAACTGCAAAAAGATGGTTAGATATTTCTAATAGCATTTTTGAGGCATCACTTGGAGTCAACTTGCACATCTACTCATGAGAGGAATGCAACAGGAGGATCCCAAAAAAGTTGTGCCTACTTTTCAAATCATGATTTATGTGGCATGATTCACAACCTATTGGTGGCTCAATTTTTGTTCAATAAATATGATAATTTGTAGTACAAAATCAATGGAGTGTGAATTGTAGATGACATTTTATGTTTTTGCAGGCCAACACATTTTTGGTGAGGCCGTTGTACACACATTTCTCAACATTTAACTATAGTGACCAATGGGATTTGCACAACCCCATAAGGATGTGTGGAATTTAAATTAGGCATCATTTTAGGAATTTGAAATCCATGAGAAATTTCTAGTGGAAATCATTCGACATTTCAAATTTGTTGAGGTTGTGAGAATTTTCTATGGAATTGGCATTAGAAATTACCATTAAATTGGCATTTCAAACTGTAAGCTACATGAAAGTGGCGACATACAACAAATTCACTTTCAACAATTTACCGACAAAAAATTCATTGCCAACAATTCACTATGGGAAAATTCACCACCATGACAATTCACGGTGCGAAAAATTAATTGTATGAATTTTTGGTGGTTAATTTTCCATGGTGGTGAATTGCTGGTGGCTGTGAATTTTCCCATGACAAATTCTTGACGGTGAATTCTCCATCGATGAATTGCTGGCAGTGAATTTTCCTAGATCCAAAAGTGCCATCATGGAATTGGGTGAGGGCCATAATATTGCATGTAGAAGTTGGAGGGGAGCGGACCCTTGCTTATGCTGGCTGCACCATTGTTCTACAGGCTGCAAGGAGAACCTTTCCACCCAAAGCCATGACCTAACTATCTAGTAGACATATTGCTACTCATGAAGATTTTTCTATTCTAAATCATTCCCAAATGTCCAGTCCAACAAGTTAATTGCCCAAATACGCACCATTTTCTACAAGGTAATTTTGTAATGTGCAAATCAATTTTACAAGGTTGTCATTTTGGTCTGGAGATTGTGGGGAATATGAAATGCCAAGAAATATATTTTTTGCAAAATGTCCACTTTTCAGCTTCCATTAATTGCATCCAACCTCGTGTAATTAATTGGTGGTGCCTCTTCCTCAACAATCTTGTTCTTTTCAAACGACTTTTTAATATCTACATACAACAACCAGAGATCCTCTGCATTCTTAAAGACAGGGTCAACTCCATAAAGGGATTTTCTTATCACTTCTAACTATTTGGTTTTGACTTCTTTGATGGTTTCATCAAAATCAAATCATTGTTTTAAGTAAACATTTAAATGTCTAAAGAAGAGACAATTTTTCCTTTTGTAATGAATTTGACAAAGAGAAAGCATTTTGAGGGGGAGTTAATTTTTTTTCCATAGTTCAAAACTTGTAAAATAGTAGTAAATTTGTTCTTTTACAATGAATTCGGAAAAGGGGGTTTGTTTTCATTTTGTAATAATTTTCAAATAGAAAGGGGGAGTAATAATGGGGTTTGTAATTTTATGATTTTTGTCTTTTATTGAAGTTTGTAAGACATAACTTAATCTATGTCTTCTTAATTCACCTCATGAAAATAAACTTTGAAGAACTCATAACAACAAAATGCTTGTAAATGCACTCATACAAAGTGCCACAAAACTAAATGTGTGTTCCACATAGAAGGAATTTGGAGAAAATTTACTTACACTAAATTATAAAGTGTAATGGGGGGTTTGTGCCATCACAACATGGATTCTTATAATTCTCACTTCATCTAAGTGTGGCTTGGAGGACACACTTTTTCAGTCTCTTGTATAGCTCTGCATTCCTTTCACACTCTTGATTTTAGTTGGTTCTTCTTATATTCCCTTAGAATTAATGAGGGACTATGATGTGTTATGCTAATGCTTCTTTTAATGAAGCAATAGAGGAATCTTCTTCCTAGGAGGCCCCATGAATCTTCTATCTTGATCTCTCATATGGGAGATTATTTCAGTGGATCGCATTCTAGTATTCTAGTACTCCTAATCATAATACTATTTATATTTTCAATTTCACAGAGTTAGATTGACTTTGTGAACATTGGTTGAGTAGTGTTCATATGTTCACTCATGCAATATTTTGTATCTATCATCTTGATCCATATTTCTTAAAGATTCATTGATTCTACCAAATAACAGTTCATCATCAATAAAGTTTACAACTTCTACATGCTTCATAAGCTCTTCATTTTAATGTTCCTATTATCAAGGGATATATTTCAAAAGGTCTTTGATCCTTCTAATTCTATTTTTTGGAGAGGATTTTTGTTTCGACTAGGTTTTCTCCTTTTTCTCTATTTGTGAGAGAATGTGTTGTAGATGAGTACCTAATACAACCTCTAGCCAAGATCCATTTCATTTATATCTATTTACACTTTTGTGACCTCCCCAAGTATCACTTAAGGGGGGGTGTTAAAGTGAATAATTTAATCTATTAATTACACTTAAGTGTAATTAGGTTGACGAGGTTAGAAAACATCTTACTAATTGAATATGCAAGCTTTAAGCTGCTAGAGGTTACCAAGTTATTTGGTAAAATTCACATGTTACCTTTTTGAGGTTGGAAGACTTTCTATCTTACCTCAAAGGTCATTCAACACTTGGTATCAAGATTGATGACTTGGTGAATTAGGTTTTTGGTTTGCACACTCCAAGTGATCCTAAGGTTGAGACTTATAGGACACTTGTCTATCCATTTGTGCCACATCTTGAGAAACTTGTAAATCCACCTCACAGGTGGATTGCTTCTTCCTTGCCTATATATGCAATGCTTTATATTCATTGCAGTTCAGGTCATCTAAAAACAATATTGCATATTGTTCATTGTTCATTGTTCTTTTTTCTCATCTCCATAATTTTCAATTTATTATAGAAAAACTCATAGAAAATAGAAAATAATAGGTTAACAAAAAAGAATAATGTAAACCTTAATAAAAATCTAAGGAACTATAGAGTTTAAATTATAAACCATTTTAAAACTTTTGGTGATATTGAAACCACAAAAATTTATTGAAAATATTCTAGGGAAACATATACTTTTTTTTATCTAGACCTAGAAACTATTGATCAATGTTAGGAATCAAATTTTTTTATCAACCATTTAAAAATTTATAGACATTTTTGTTTGGCTACTACAAAAGGCTTTTAAAAAAAATTGTACAGTATATGCAAGTATAAGCAAAGCTATTATTTTGTTTTACTTTCTCATACCTTCTACACTCAACAATGGTGTTTGTTTGGCTCTATAATACATTGATATTAGGTCTAAGTATAAGATTAAAAAAAATGGGAAGATATTTACAATTCCTATATTTGAAACCATATGGGAATAACATTGAAATGAATAGAAAAGAAGCAAATAGAGTGAAAAGGATAAATATGTGACCCTTAAGAAATTTCCTAAAAATTTTATAGGAGTATAAATATTTGATAGGAAAATAACTTATAGAATCAAAACAAGTGCCCACCAATGAAATATAATGCTTACATTCTAGTCAAGTAAAAGGTGTAATTCAAGAAGCCTCACAAAGGCAAGCTAATCCTCTTACACAACTTTGAGCTCCCTTTTTGGTAATGGATGTTTCCTAACCCCTAGCATTCTATAAGAGAACCATCATTTTTGAAAACCGACAATCTAAAGCCAAAATGATCCAATATTCAGCGAATGTTTACCTAGTCATCTTCACTTTCTCCTATTCTATAAGATTTCAAATAGTTTGTTTTTTTTATAAAATCCATGTTTTAAAAAAAAAAAATCAAACAAAATGCTCACAAAAGCTTGTATTGTCCTTAAAGTCATACTCCCATATGTAAAATATTTGTACATTATATTAAAATAATTAATTAAGCATTAATGTAATAATATTAGAACATTTAAAATTTGATAATTATATAGCAATTTTGAACATGGTCCTCATAATCAAAGTAATCAGGATAGTCAGACGCAGTAGGGGGCACCATGTATATATAAATCCATTTTAACTCTGCTTTATTTGATTCAACGTCTTCTAAGAGCTGTTGCCAATTTAGTCCATGCCCAACAATTTGGATCATTGAACTACACAGACCAGATACCCAAAGCATATCACCCTCCCAATGATATGGCCAATGCATTATCCTCACAGGAAGAGTATAAGATTGCCTATTCTCATTTTCAACTCTCTCGTTCTCAATAGAGTTTGAATCTGTAACTGGTTTTATACCAAATTCAGTGACAAAAAATTGAGTACAATTCGCATACAAACATATTTCCTTGACAATTTCGTCTTCGGCATTAAAATGGAAAGGGAAATCTGTGATGGCCATTTCTGAGGGGTTGGGAACCCCTAATGTAATACAACATTTTATTAGTTCAATAAAACTCTGCCTGTTCCTTTTCGCATCCTCTTCGCTTTCAGGGAGGTAACGGCAATCACATTCCCCAGAGCCAGCCAAATCTTTTCCACATATACAGCAATCCAGTTGTTCCATTTTATAGTAAAGCACACTAGAAAACGTTTAACTTCTACGGATAGACACGAGCATATACAAAAGGATAATCCAACTGTTTACTTATAGATGGCCAACCAGTGCACCGTTTCAAATAACACACCTTTGTTATTAGATCGCGTGATTAGTAGAAAAGAAAAGAAAATCATTTAGTCCAAACCATTATCCGTTTTAAAAGGAAAAGCTTAAAGATCAGCTGAAATAGTTTTATGCAAAAAAAATTCCAGGGCAAGAAAAACAGGTAAAGAGGGTTTGCTACAAACCATGTTGCATTCCTCTATGAATAAAACGCAGGTTATATTTTTCCTTCAATACATTCCGGCATGTGGAAGAATATGCAACTAAACACTTTTAATTATTTTCCCTTCAATTAGAAAAGATAATTTTTTCTTTTCTTTTTAGACAGTTTATCCATTTTTGGTTACATTCAAATAAACTGTAATCTCTTTTATTTTGAATAAATCTTTTGTAATTCTTTTCTGCTCTAACCTGACTTGACCGTGGTATCAAAATCAAGGTAGGAGTTTAAAGTACCTACAATTTGGTTTAAGGAATGGTGTTGGAAATAAGCTACAACTAGAACAATAATGGGCTGAACAAAAATGAAAAGGAAGTCGGGTACATGGAAAAGATTCCAACAGAAATCTATCAAAGGAGATAATGTTGAATTTTTTTCAGTTTCAAATCCGTCTTCAATTACAATAAAGACAATGCACAAAAAAGGTAACATAAGCAGCATTAGAGATAAAGAAAAAAACACAACACCAAATATACATGGGGAAAAACCTTTTATATCAAAAACCCTCACACTCCAAAACCCTCACACTCCAAGAGCCTAAAAAATGTATTATGTATAAACAAACGGTTACAATTTACAAAAGTTTTTCGGTGCTACAATTCTTGAGCCAATGTGATAGCATAACGATATCTCAACAATACAACAACCTACAACTTAAAAATACAAGTGCTTAATATATAAGACCTAAAAATGCATTAATTAGACATTTGACAAATTGAATGCCAAAGGATGAAGATGCAATATGGAGAGTGCCAAAACAACTATGAATGTATAAAGGGAAGTTTCCAATTTTGACCACAGGTAATATTAGAACCACCAATTGTCACTAAATTTGTACATGCAAAACTTGCACCTACCAAAAAATAACTACACCTCCAAAACTCTCATTCCATGCAAACTCAACAGGAAATAAAAATTTCCTTCACTCACAACTCCACTTATAAATGGTAACCTCCAATTAGAATCCACCATAGAAATGTAAATTGCAAGTTGTAACCCACAATGGAACAATGGATAATTAAAGAATACAATTCCAACATTAAATAACTAAAGATGCTAAGAATAAACAAATGTCAAGAGGCACCTTATTTTTCCTTAATATTCTCCCACTTGTCACACCCCTTTGAAGAGCCAATAGAAGTAACAAGATTCAATTGATAGGGGTTGTGGGGTCCATAGACTCCGAACACTGGTGAAAATTTGTCAATGCATCTACAACATTTCCCAAAGTATCAATCTTCTCTAACTTCACCTTTCCATATTTCATGATATCATAAATAAAATAAAATCGAACATTAATGTGCTTTGTTCTAACATGGAAAGAAGGATTTTTTTTCTAAGAAAATGACACTCTAACTATTACAAAATTTAGTTATCTATCTTGCATCGAGCCCAACATCTAAATACAAATATGTAAACCAAATGGGTTTCTTGCAAGCATGAGTAGTTTCCATGTACTTTGCTTCTTTCATGGACAAAGTGACTAAAACATACCCCTTATCCAACTAATGACGTGACCAAAAATTTTAAATAGATATCCACCAGTGGATCTTCTACTATTAATATATCCCGCCTAATAAGAATCATCAAATCTATGAATAGAAACTTAATACTCAGATCCAGTGGGATAACCATGAAAAACAAGGCATACGTGGAATTACTCCTCAAGTATTTGAACACTCTCTTAAGCGGATCTCAATGTACACATCCAAGAATAGCCATGAAATGACTTAGGATTCTCACTTATAGGGTAATGTGTGGCCTTGTACAGACCTAAACATACATCAAACTACCTACAACACAAGGATGGGGTACTCTAGCAACATGTAGGTTATATTTTTCCTTCAAGAAATTTTGGAATGTTGAAGAATATGCAACTAAGCACTTTTTAATTCCTCTTGCTACAATTAAAAAAGATAGAATATAATTTAAATGTATTAATCTTCAAATTTTCTTTTAATTTTTTGTTTTCTTTTTAGACAATTTATCCATTTATGGCTACCCTCAAATAAATTATAATCTCTTTTATTTTGAATATAATTTTTTTATTTCTTTTTTTCTCCAACCTAGCTTGATAGTGCTATCAAAGCTAATGTAGGAGTCTACATCACCTACAATATGGTTTAAGGAGTGGTGTTGGAAATAAGCCACGACTAGACCAATAATAGGCTAGCAAAAAATAATAAGGAATTTCTAAGGTACATAGAAAATATTTCAATGCCAATATATCAGAGGAGATAATGTACAATTTTTTTAGTTTCAAATCTGTATTCAATGATAATAAAGATGATACACAAAGGGTATGCGGGATCATGATGGGCCAAAAAGTGGCGATGATGGGTATTTGTAGGTATGGGCTGACAACTTTTTTTTACCTAAAATTGATGAAATGAAAAGGGTTTTAAAGGAGATTCTTAGTTTTCCACTAATATAAATTATGCTTTACTTTGAATTTAATAAATAATTATTATTCATTTTCTATTTAAATTACAATAAAGTCGATTGATAGGCTGATTGAAAACATCTATAGCTTTCAAATGGTATCACATTTTTTGAATCTGAGATATGTGTCACATTTTATGCTTCGTATACTATAGGATTAAAAGAAAAATTGAATTTCATGAAGTTTGACCAAGTTATAGGTGGACATAAGTTTTATATTTTTTAAAAGTTGTAATAAAAAAATCATAATTAATTATTTACTTGGACAAAAATTACAAAAAATATGCATCACATCAGACATGAGTCCTCTACTTATATCTAAAATCTTATAAAAAATATTATCATTTTATTTTGGTTAGGTGGTCAGTGGAGACACCACTTCTTATTTTTTCCACGAAATTTAAGTACTACTACATTGAAATTTCAAATTTTCACCAAATAAATTTATTTTAAAAATAAACCTAGTATTTTAGAAACTAGATTCAATTTTCTGATTCTATTCTTACATATTTTTAAAATAATATAAATAACTTATTCAAATTTTTACGTCCAAGTTGCCTAACTCGATTTTTTGAATTTTTGCCACTAAGGAACTGTTTTTCCATAATGATCTGCACCACAAAATAGGTAACATAAACAACATTAGAGATAAAATAAAAAAACATAACACCAAATATATATGGGAAAAAAAATTTATAACAAAAAACCTCACACTCCAAGAGTCTAAACAATGTATTATCTATAAATAAACAGTTATAATACACAAGTTTTTTGGTGTTGCAATTCTTGATCCAATCTGATAGCATAACGATATCTACACAATATAACAACCTGCAACTCTAAAATACAAGTGCTAATTTATATATAATAGCTAAAAATGCATTAATTATACATTTATCAAATTCAATGCCAAAGGTTGAAGATGCAATATGGGAAGTGCCAAAACCACAATAAATGCATAAAGGTAAAGTTTCAATTGTGACCATACATAATACTTCAACTGCCAATGTCACTGAACTTACACATATAAAACCTTCACCTACCAAAAAATAACTACACCTCAAACACTCGCATTCCATGCAAACTCAACATGAAATAGAATTTTCCTTCATGCACAACTCTAGCCATAAAATGGTAACCTCCATTTAGAGTCCTCCATAGAAATAGAAATTGCAAGTTGTAACCAACAATTCAACAAGGGATAATTAATGAATATAATTCTAACATTAAATAATTAAATATGCTAAGAATAAACAAACGTTGAGGCACCTTATTTTTCCTAACACTCTCCCACTTGTTGAACACATTTGAAGAGCCAATTTAGAAGTAACAAAATTTAATTGATAGGGGTTGTGAGGCCTAGAAAATCTAAACACCATCTAAACTTTTCAATGCTCACTAGCTTTATCAATGTATCTACAACATTTTCCAAAGTATCAACCTTCTCTAACTTCAACTTTCCAAATTCCTCAATATCATGAAAAAAATAAAATTGAACATTAATGTGCTTTGTTTTGACATGGAAAGCAATTTTTTTTCTAAGAAAATGACACTCTAACTGTTACAAAATATAGTGACCTATCTTGCATCGAGCCCAACGTATAAACATAAATTTGTAAGTCAAACGGGTTTCTTGCAAGCATGGGTAGCAACAATGTACTTTCCTTCTCTCATGGACAAAGTTACTACAACCTACCACTTACTCATCCAACTAATGACATGAAAAAATATTTTGAATAGATATCTATTGGTGGATATTTTGTTGTTACTATATCTTGGCCAATAAGAATTATCAAATCTATGAATGAAAACTTAATACTAAGGTCCATTTCTGATAACCATGAAAAAAAAGGTTATATTTGGAAGTACTCCACAATAATTTGAACAATCTCTTAAGTGCATCCCAATGTACACGTCCAAGATTAGCCACCAAATGACTTAGGATTCCCACTGCTTGTGTAATGAATGACCTCTTACAAACTAGAACATACATCAAACTACCTACAACACTAGGATCCAAGGTACTCTGGTAAATGTAGATTATATTTTTCCTTCAAGACATTCCAACATGTGGAATAATTTCATTTGTATTGTGAATACCATGGAATCAAGAGGCAATACTCTGCACGAAGAAATCCACAACAAAATGGAGTGGTCGAAAAAAGGAACCAGATAGTTAAAGATATGGCTAGAGCAATGTTGATTGAGGCCAAGTTGACAGACACTTTTTGGAAGGAAGTAGTTCACACTATAGTATACATTCAAAATAGAGCTCTTCTAAGAGAAAACAATGGCAATACTCCATATGAACTATGGTATGGAAGACCTACACCTATCAAGTATTTCAAAGTATTTGGTAGCAAATGTTACATAAAAATAGAAGATAAAAATTTGGGGAGTTTTAATTTGAGGTGTGATGAAGGAATATTTTTAAGATATTCCATCAAAAGAAAAGCATACAAGTGTTACAATAAGAAATTGCATAAGATAGTGGAAAGCATCAATGTCAAGATTTATTTGGATATAAATCAGGTTAAGCCCTATAGAACCAATTAACTTTAGATGAATCAGAAGATGAAGAAGAGGTTTTTGCTGATGAAGAAAATGAGGAAGAAGTATGTGAACTAAATATTGAATGAGCACTTGCAAAGTATGCACAGAAGGATCATCTGACAAATCAAATAATCGTTGACAAAAGTGAAGGAGTTTTGACAAGGAGAAAACTTGCAAAGAATAAGGAACAAGTAAATTTTGCTCTCATGTCACAGATTGAGCCAAAAATATTCTCTGAAGCCAAAAGTGATGAGAGTTGGATAAAGGCCATGGAGGAAGAGTTAAATCAAATTGAGAAGAATAACACATGTGAATTGGTCTCTAGACCCCCAAGCAATAATGTAATTGGTACAAAATTTTTTTTAGAAACAAACTCAATGAGGATGGAGTTGTTGCCAGGAATAAGGAAAGATTAGTGTGCAAGGGGTATGTAAAAGTTCAAGGCATTGATTTCGAAGAAAAATTTGCACCTATAACAAGACTAGAAGCAATCAAAATGTCTCTTGCATTTTTTAGTGTATAAGGGATTTAATGTATATTAGATGGATGTTAAATTTGCATTCCTTAATGGAAACCTAGAAGAGGAAGTGTACATAGAAAAAAAATTAGGCTTAGAAGGTAGATCTCAATTAGCCAAATGCAATTTGATAAATAAAATAGAGAAATAGAAAACCTAGAAAATTATAGTAGGAAGAAGACAACACAAATATTTAATGTTTTTCACCCAAATTTGGGCTACATCCACCAAAAAGAGGATCCAAAATATATTAATCTCCCAACAAATAACCTTTACAATGGCATGAAAATCCATGCAGGAACATGCAACAACATTTTAATCACATTTTTCACTTGCTAGTTTTACACAACCATGGCTACAGGTACCGACAACTTCTCCTACATATTTCCAGCCACTACTATCCAAATTTTTGCTAACAATTTTCATGACCTGAACACCTCAAAACTCATTTGTGAGCATTATAATATGCTCCCACACATGCCCCATTAATTACCAATGGAGTTTGGTCATTGGTTGTGCCTCATGCATGCAATAAAACACTTTCTTTGGACAGTTACATTTACCATTTCCAGCTATCCATAAACTTTATATTTAACTAATCACTTCTAGTTATAACTAATCACTTCTAGCATTTAATATTTGTTTGTAACAAACTTTTAAATACAAGTGTAACATAAATATAAGTGCAAAAAATTATTTAATAAATAAAATAATAAGAAGATTTTATCCGAGTTTGATTGGTCTCCATGACACAACAATTTCCCACTTGGAGATTGATCAAAACACCACTACCCCTGCAACTCCCATAGGAAATCAACACCTGGGACCTTGTTGTACTATTTTACTTGAATTCAACCTTGAAGGCCAACTGAAGTTCAAGAGGAGCTCAGCTTCTCCCTTGTCACTGCCTTCATAAACATATCCACTAGATTTTCATTTGTATGTATCTTTTCCAGCAATACCTATCCATCCTCCAAAACCAACTGAATGAAATGATATCTCAGTTGTATGTGTTTGGTTTTAGAGTGCAAGGAAATTTTTTTTGCAAGATGTATAGCACTCTGGTTTTCCATAAACAAGTAACTTTTAGCTTGTTATTTTCCCAAATCTTCTATGAAAATTTGCAGCCATATCATCTCCTTTTCTGCCTCTATTGTAGCAACATACTCTACCTCAGTGATGGATAAACCAACCACCTTTTGCAATTGAGAAATCCAACTCACTATTGTCCCAAAAACTATAAATACATAACCTGTGGTACTCCACCTGGTATCTATATCCCTGCCAAAATGTGAGTCAACATAGCCTTTTAAATTAGTATTAGAGCCCCCAAAACATAAACATTTATTGGATATACCTCTCAAATCCTTGAGAATCCATTTTACCACATTCCAATGCTCAACTCCGGGATGACTCATATGCCTACTAACAACTCCTATGGCATGTACAATATTCAGTCTTATGCATACCATGGCATACATTAAACTACCTACAACTGAAGCATATGGTACCTTGGATATTTTTTCTTCATCCTCTTGAGTCTTTGGACACATATCCTTAGTCAATTTGACATGACTAGGCAAAGGTGTGTTGAAATATTTTTCATTCTCCATATGAAATATCTACAACACCTTCTCAACATAATCATCCTAAGATAAAAACAATTTTCCATTTTTCCTATCTCTTGTAATCTTCATACTAAGGATTTTTTTTTCTGCCCCTAAATCCTTCATAGCAAATGAATTAGCTAACTGTTGTTTTAACTCCTTTATGTGATCTATGTTAGACCCACTACAAGCATATCATCAACATATAAACACAAAATAATATAGCTCTCATCATCTAACCTCTTAAAGTAAACACAATGGTATAAATTACACCGAATATAGGCTTGCTCAATCATAAAACTATCAAATTTAACATACCATTGTTGAGGTGCTTGCTTCAAGCCATATAATTTTTTCTTCAATCTACACACTAATTTCTCCTTGCCTTTGACCTCAAATCCTTGTGGATGTTCCTTATAAATTTCCTCTTCCAAATCACCATGGAGAAAGACTATTTTCACATCAAGCTATTCTAAATGTAAATACTTAGTAACCACAATACTTAAAACAATATGAATACAAGTCATT
The DNA here is from genome assembly GCA_007258455.2 of Sequoia sempervirens. Classification (NCBI taxonomy): domain Eukaryota; kingdom Viridiplantae; phylum Streptophyta; class Pinopsida; order Cupressales; family Cupressaceae; genus Sequoia; species Sequoia sempervirens. The sequence continues at coordinate 19,307 of VDFB02145200.1, forward strand.
TTAACAACTAGAGAAAATATTTCATCAAAATAAATGCCCTTTTTCTATGCAAATCCCTTAACAACTAACCTGGATTTAAATACTTTCTTACCTTCATCTTCCTCTTTTAGCCTATAAACCCATTTATTTGGTAAAGCATTTTTACTTGCAGGTAACTTGCATAAGTCCCAAGTTTGATTTTTCAGCAAGGAATCCATTTCTTCTTCCATTCCATGCTCCCACTGAACCTTGGAATCCACCTATATAGCTTCATCATAACATTCCAATTCACCAACATAAGTTAATAAAATAGAATACAAAGAGGGAGAAAATCTTTCCAAAGGTCTACTTATCCGTGAGGATCATCTAACATTCATAGGAGTTTGTGGTAGTTGTTGTTGATGTTGTTTTGGAGTATGAGGAACCACTAGAACATTATTGTTTGGAGTATCATCTAGCACTACATAATAATTTTATTTCTTCTCATGCTACAACAATTGATCTTTGCACAACACTTTCTCATTGAATATGACATCCCTACTTCTTACATTTTTTTAATTTTCAAAATCCCAAAGCCTATAACCAAATTCATCAATGTCATATCCAACAAATATGCATTTCTTTGATTTAGCATCAAACTTGGTTCTATTCTTTGAATATACATGTGCAAATGCTTCACAATAAAAGGTTTTGAGAAAAGAATAACTCACCTTATTACATGTCCATGCTTCCTCTAGATTACCACAACTGAAGGGATTAGAGGGACTTCTATTAATTAAATAAACAACAGTGTTTATAGCCTCTTCCCACATGTTTAAAGACAACCTAGCATGAAATCTCATAATATATGCACACTCCATTTTCCTGTGGAGTCCTTGGAACCATTTTCTACCTACAAATAACATTAGAGGAACAATAATCTTCAAAATATTTGCTACAATACTCACCACCATTATCAGATCTGAGATATTTTAACTTTTTACTCGTCACATTCTCAACCAAGCTTCTCCATTTTTTAAAAGTTTCAAATACATCATATTTCTTCCAAAGAAAATAAATTCATACCTTCCTTGTTGCATCATCAATAAAAGTGGCATAATACCAAGAGCCACTAAGAGAAGATACTTGAGTTGGTCCCCATATATCTGTATGCACAAGCTCCAATTTCTCATCTTTCTTTTGCTTCCCATCCTTTAGAAAACTAACTCTCTTTTGTTTTCCATACACACAAATTTCACAAAAATCCATATTAAAATATTTTAGACCTGGTAAAACATTTTTTGAATGAAGTAATTTCATAGATTTTGCACTCATATGCCCAAGTCTATTATGCCATAGTGTTGATTTAGAACCCACAACAATTGTTTGATTTTCTTCCTATTGAACTACAACAATTGTTCCTGAACATTGATTTTTATCTGCAATAGCTAAAGTATAAAGAACAATATGACTTGTACAAAGATACAAGGGTCCTACTTTTACAACTTTTGCTACTACTAAGGCACCTTTTGTAACCTTGCAAATTTTATCACTAAATGTAACAACACAACCTTCATTGTCTAGTTGTCCAATTGAAATTAGATTTCTACTTAACTTTGGAATGTGTCTTACCTCATGTAGTAGCCAATGATTCCCATTTTGCAACTTGATCTTGATTCTTCCCTTTCCAATAATTTTACAAGGTTTATTATCTCCCAAATAAACCAACCCAAAATCCCCTTTGACATAATCAACAAAATAACTTCTATGAGGTGTAGCATGAAATGCATCCCCTAAATCTAACACCCAAGAATCATCAACATTATCAAGGGAAAGAATCAAAGCATCCTCATTAGATTTATTACTTACCACATTTCCCTCTTTATTGTCTTTATTTTTGTCTCATTTATTTTTTTAATACCACCAATCTTTCTTTAAATGACCTAGCTTACCACAATACCAAAAATCCTTCCTTTCTCTAGATTGGGACCTCTTGTTCTTTGATTTTCTTCGTGACTTACCATGACCTCCAAAATTATTTCCTCTCTCCTTTTTTTTTCCCTTCCTTTCTACATTCAAAACATTGCCCGCTATGGATGTACCACCTAAGTTTTTCCTATGAATTTCCTAACTCAAAATAACACCAACAACACAATCATATTTCAGCATATTTGAATAAAAATAGAATTACTAACCACCATTACCAAGCTATTCCAGCTTTCAGGAAAACAAAACATGATCAAAAGAGCCCTAACTTCTTCATCAAATTTTACATTAACAGAAGTCAATTGACTAGTATTGTGTTAAACTCATTTAAATGATCAACAACTAACCCACCTTCTACCATTTTGATATTAAATAAATGCTTCATAAGAAATACCTTAATTGAAGCGGAAGGTTTTTCATACATTTTTTCCAAGTTTTTCATCAAATCTTTTGTTGCCTTTGTTGTTGAAATATTAAAGGCCATCAATTGTGTCAGGCATAAGTGAATACTACCAAGTGCCTTTCTATCTAGAATATCCCAATCCTCATCAGCCATAGCTAAGGGTTTCTTAGTTTTCCCTTCCAATGACTGCCATAAATCTTTCTGATAGAGATATTCTTCCATTTTCATCTTCCATAACTAATAGTTATGCCTATTAATTTTTTCCACCTTCAGCTTTCCTCTTTTGCCATAACTCCCAATCAACCGTGAGACTGCCACTCAACTGTGAGACCTTTAGGCAAAGGATAACTGAACAAACCTGAAATGATACCACTTGTTAGGGTTATAAGGTAGATCTCAATAAGTTAAATGCATATTTGATCAATAAGACAAAGAAATATAAAACCTAGAAAATTATAGCAGCAAGACGACAACACAAAGATTTAAGGTGGTTCACCCAAATCTGGGCTACATCCACCAACAAGAGGGTTGAAAATATATTAATCTCCTAGAAAATACACCTTACAATGACATGCAAAGAAATGAAAAGTCATGCAAAGCCATGCAGCAACATATAACAACGTTTTTATCACATTTTTCACTTGCTAGTTTTACACAACCATGGCTACGGGTACCCGCAACTTCTCCTACATTTTTCCAGCCACTACTATGCAATTTTCAGCTAACATTTTTCATGACCTACACACCTCAAAAATCATATCAAAGTTTTATAATATACTCTTACACATGTCCCATTAATTACCAATGAAGTGTGGCCATTGGTTGTGCCTCATGCACCCAATAAAATAGTTTCTTTGGGTGGTTACATTTACTTTTTCCAATTGTCCACAAACTTTATGTTTAACTAATCACTTCTAGTTGTAACTAATCACTTCCAGTATTTAATATTTCTTTGTAACCATAATTTAAATACAAGTGCAACATAAATATAAGTGCAAAAAATTATTTAATAAATAAAATAATATGAAGATTTTATCCAAGTTTGATTGGTCTCCATAACACAACAACAACCAAAAGGTTTCCAGCCATTAGAAGATGATTATTATATATGTTGATTAAAGAAAGCATTGTATGGTCTTAAGAAAGTAGCTAGAGCATTGTATTCAAGATTAGACCAGTACCTACAGTAGCAAGGATTCATAAAGGGATGTGCAGACAGTAATTTGTACGTAAAATAAAAAAGTGAGCACATGGTTATTGTTGTTGTATATGTAGATGACATCATTTTTAGAGTTAGCAATGATAAAATGTGTAAAATATTTGCTACACATATGAAAGATGAATTTTAGATGTCAATGTTAAAGGAGTTATCATTTTTTCTTGGGTTACAAATTGTATAAACTGATAATGGGATATTCATATCTGAAACTAAGTATGCTAAGGAAATGCTTAAAATTTTTGGGAGTTATCTCCATCTCCACCATCATCACCGCCACGTCCCCCATCTCCTTCATCCTCATTGCCACCATCTCCCTCGCCCTCATCTCCACCATCTGTGTGATCTCTCCTCATCATCCTCCAATGCCGACACTAGTTCACCAGGACTCGAGATCCTAGGAAACAGATGTCCACAAAAGTATTGTGAGTACTCCTCTATCATATATCCCTCCACAATATTTGGATGATAGTCCTAAATCACTGGCTTTAATCTATGGTACTTATCACAAGCAACATTATAGGATAAGCTAGGTCCCCACTCTATGGCATCTTGCTATCTCCACACATATGTAGCCAATCCTTATGGAATCCCCCGCACTTTGTTGTATTATCTAAGTACCCTCATCAATAGGAATCTCTGAATAATGAAATGTGTCCATCTAATGAGATATCTAGCTATGCAAACATAAGGTATCTCTAGGTGATCCTCAACCCACTACTTGCAATCCACATATGGCCACCATGTCACGGAATCTAGGTCATCCTATACACATCTCCAATACTCTAGTTTTCCCAGCTTATGCTGGAGAACTGGGCTAGTATAAAAATAGACATAGGGTCTCCCAATAGGTCAATACTTATCTGTCACTCCGTGTGTCACTGTTATATGCTCCCAGGCCCATTTCTGTAACAATTTCACCCCTGTAGATAGATTGGAACCTCCAAGATACACTACCTAATGTACATAATGATACAACTGTACAAGCATGCACAAACCCTAGGCATATTGAGTCCCATATAGAATCATCTACTCTAATGTCTAACCCCAGCCGATAGACAATCCCTTTGACCTCTTGTTGGGACATCAAAAGCCAACGACAAAACCTACAAGCAAGAAAGGTAAAGGGGCATAACTCTCAAGCATCTCCTGCTAGGGCATCTCATGCCCACTAATTTGATCATCATGTGTACCACCTTGCTTAGCCTGATCATATACAACAATGTCACCCATCACGGGAATCTACAGGATCCTATAGACATCCTATGGTGTCATATTCATCTCTCTAGTGGCCAAATGAAAGGTGTTGTGGTCGCTATGCCACCTCTCTACTAGTGCAGTCAACAATCCCTGATTAATCCTAATCTGAGGCATGCCAATCAATGAAGATAATCCACATCTCTTAATAATATCTCTATCAGCCTATGAAAACCATGGAATCAACTCTCAAGTCCATGGAAAGTGCTCTCAAGACTATAAATTCCCTAAATCACTCTCCTATCATTATAACACATCGCAATCAACATATCAATTAATTAATAAAATTAACAAAACAATCAACATTAAATAATTAATCATCAGGTATTAGCTCAAGTGATATTTTGAACAAATCTCACAAACATCTACATTTGATCCTCACCTATCATGAGGTCAAATCAACATCATCATTATTGAATCTCACCTATCATGAGATCAATAAATCATCTAATCTATCAACAAAAACAAATCACTAGCTGACATGATTGAACATCATCAAAATCAAGGAGAAAAACAAACAATCTTCAATTCTATCCTCAATGCACTACTACAGTGCTTCAATGTGCCAAAACAATGGATGTGCCACTTCTTTTGGTAGATGCGTCACAAAACTACATCAAT